>VIAB01001066.1:100678-111950 GCA_009801035.1 Oophaga pumilio | reverse complement strand
AGCCGCTCTTGTGCACCAGACTGCAGCTCTTCCCTCTGATCTATTCAGCTTGCTGGACATTTACTTCCTAACCCAGATACAGGTACCTGTGTTGTTTCTGATTGTCTCCACCTTGAGTTCCTGATTGGCTCCACCCTGATTGAACACTCTACTTAAACCTGGCATTGTACTTCCTTCCTTGCGAGATTATTGCACTAAACTAATAGCAAAGCCATAAAAGAGGACTAAAATCCTCAAAAAATTCAAAAAAACTGCAGAAAAAGGCAGCAGCGCTTACCTGCCCAGGTCTTTGAACAAATGCACTACAGGATGCAGCCAGCCCATATAGCAAGATGTTGGCAACACAGGTGCAAAATACTAAATAGACAGCCACTCACCACCTACCCATTCATGGAGTGGGTGCTTAGTATACATTTGCACAATAAAGGCCTGTATAGGGCACTGTTCACACAAAGGTAATGCATAGTGTCTGGTTCTCAGCCTATTAGTCACGCCCCTACTATTCGATCAGGCGGGCTGGCCAGCACTCTCTCAATGCATCACAGTGTGAACACCCCTGTATACAAGACCAAACGTGCTGGGCTTGGCTGCACCCTGAAAAATATAGTGCACAAAATATATAAAAATAGTGAGGTATTAGTCGATTTTTTGGCCAAAATATGCAAGCTCGCAACCTGAGTCAAGGGTCCCCACACTTGCAAGTCCTATTACTAAACTAATAGCAAAGCCGCAAAAGAGGACTAAAATCCTCCAAAAATTCAAAAAAACAGCAAAAAAAGGCAGCTCCACTTACCTACCCAGGTATTTGAACAAATGCACTACAGGATGCAACCAGCCCATATAGCAAGATGTTGGCAACACAGATGCAAAATACTAAATAGACAGCCACTCACCACCTACCCATTCATGGAGGTGCTTAAGTATACATTTGCACAATAAATGCCTGTATAGAGCGCTGTTCACACATAGGTAATGCATAGTGTCTGGTTCTCAGTCTATTAGTCACACCCCTACTATTCGATTAGGCGTGCTGGCCAGCACTCTCATTTCAATGCATCACAGTGTGAACACCCCTGTATACAAGACCAAATGTGCTGGGCTTTGATGCACCCTGAAAAATATAATAGTGCTGAATTTATGTTTGGCGATCGTTTTCTGAATAAATTCGCTCATCACTATTCCCTCGTCCTTATTCAGACAATCATATGTAAAATTGTCCATTTTTCATCCAGAGAATATTGCTCAGTTTTATATCCACACGGTGCTCTTTCTTTCATCCATATGTACATTTTTATATCTGAATGACATACATATGGCATCAGTTTTAGGACTCTTACTTATCCTCCTTAGACCTTGCGTACACTGTAGTGTACAAAGGTTTCTGGGTTCTGGGACTTTTGGGTCTGAGGAGGTTAAATGTGTATAGATTGGGCCTGTGCAATCCGATAAAAAAACAGATTGCACTCTGACTAATGTTATTTAATGATTCTGTGTTGTTCTGCAATTGTTTTGTCACCCGGAATCTGGATGAGAAAAAATTGCAGCATCTTGCGAGTTTCCTCGCATATCGGACGAGACTCGCCAATGCAAGTCAATCGGTGAGAGAGAAAAAAAACACATGGCACACGGACTATGCATGTGCCGTACAATTTTTACACACACATTTTAAAGTAAACTTGGCATTTCATCTGCCAAGTACAGTAAATTCGCAGCCCAAACCATCAGAATAGAATAGTAGAATAGATAGAATAGATATATAGATAGAATACATAGAAATATGTCAGTGAGATATATGATCAGTGCTTTGTGTGTGTAGTTTACTGTACATGTATTTAGGTAATAAATTTTAAAAAATGAAAAAAATTGTGTGGGGTCCCCATTATTAATAACAAGCTAAGGGAAAGCAGACAACTGTGAGCTGGCTTTATTAGTCTGGGAATGGACCAATAACCATGAAGCTTCCCAGTCTAATAATATCAGCTCACAGCTGTCTGCTTAGCCGTTACTTATTATTAATTATTATCCTATTTTTAATAATTATTCAAGAATAAGAAGACAGCTACTGGCTGATATTAATAGGCTGGAAAGGCCCATGAACATTAGTCTCTTTCCAACCTCATAAGACCAGCCCTCACCCACCCCAAAAGTGGCACATCAATTAGATGCAGCATTCTGGTGCTTAAACTCTGCTCTTCCTAATTGCCCTGTTAACGCTTTTTTGAGTGTTATATAGCACAGAAATGTACCCCAAAGCATGTAATATTCTATGGATGAGTAATTGAATACTGAAACATTTTTGAACGCTTTTTTGGAGTGTTATATACCACCGAAATGTAACAGAAAGCACATAATACTTTATAGATGACTAATTGAATCTATAAATATTTCTTAATGCTTTTTTAGAGTGTTATGTAATTCCAAAATGAACCGCAAAGCACATAACACTCCATGGGTGAGAAATTGAATCCAGAATATTTTTCAACACTTTCTTAGACTGTTTTATAACAACGAAATTTAGCAGAAAGCAAGTAATACTTTATGGATGACTAATTGAATCCAGAAATATTTTTCAACGCTTTTTTGGATTTTTACATACCAATAAGCATGTTCAACTGTATGGATGATTAAATTAATCTAGAAAAAAAAATGAATGCAAATATTTTGAAAGTGTAGTTTTTGTACTTCTACACTCATAAAGGCTTTGCAGAAAGTGCAAAGTCAGGGAAAAATTATAAGGAGGGTCTTCCAGTCATCCATAGATACCTGAAAGGCAACAATTGGCAGGCCTCATTCAAATATTTTTTAAAGTGTAGTCGCTGTACATCTACACTCATAAAGGCTTTGCACAAAGTGCATAGCCAGGAAAAAACTATAAGGAAGTTAATATAGTAATCCTTTTCAGGTGTCCGCTTCTTCTCCTCCTTCCTCAGTGGTTGGGGGATTGCCTCCGCCTGCATCCAGGATCTCGATTCCCAGGTGCCTGGGCTGTAAGTGACTTGACTTCAAGTAGTGCGGGCCCCAGACATATAAAAATGTGCAACAGCACCCCGTACCATCTGAACCATTGCCTGCTCCTTCATAGGAAGTGGAGAACCCCCAAGGACAGTCCGATCTCTTGGGGTGATAGTAGCCCCTTCGAAGAGACGCTTCGAAGAGTCTCTCCTGTCCCTTCTCAGAACACACCCACCACATACGAGCACTGTTTCCCATCCATATTGGGGAACGTGACCCTAATTCCAATCGTCAGCTCTTGCATCCTTCAAAGCAAGTGTTCCGTCTCTACTGCCGGATGGCTGAATGAGATATGAACTCTTCCATGGCCCTCCATCCCCACTGCATGCTCGTACATAACCTCACCCAGGGATGCCAACTGTCAGTACCTTGCAGCTAATGCTCCCACTAGCATTTCTTCATCCCTAGTCCTGGCTTGCCTCTTTGTCTCTTCCAACCAGCATAGGTTCCGCAGTCTGCTCACCAGTTCCTGGATCCTGGCTCTCCCATCCACAGTACACAAGAACCCCAGAGTTGAAGACTGTGGCCTGGGTTTGGGCCTTGGTAGTTCCTGTGAAAGCATCTAGTTCCAGACCACAGTCTCCTCCCACCTACACTGCTCCCCTAGCTTCCTCTGGCTCCAATATTTTTCCAATCACTCCCTTTGGAGTCTTGCATGATTCTGTCATCTTTGTCACCCACACATAATGAAATACTCTTTGGATGGGTAATTGAACACAGAAAAATTTTTGAACTTTTTTTTAGTGTTATATATCATTGAAATCTACCACAAAGCATGTAATACTCTATGGATAAGTAATTGAATTCCAAAAAATGTTTCAATGCTTTTTGGGAGTGTTATATAACACAGAAATGTACCAAAAATCATGTAATACTCTGTGGACAACATTATATTTGATTTTTTTCACCCCCGAAAAAAATGAAAAAATGAAGTAAACTGCCACAGCTATATATTTAGCAACAACTGCAAAGCTCTAATCTTGCCTAGAGACTGTATTCAGCCACTCTCCCTGCTCCTGAAACTCTCTCTCCCTCCCTAGGCTAAATGCAGAATGTATACTGATACAAACAGCAAATCACAAAATTAGCCTTTACAAGGACTGTTAGTGTGATGGTTCAGCTTCAGCACCAGTGTCAACACTACAGGACTCTGATTCATTAAACTGTGCACACACATACCTGAAGAAGCACTCTCTCTCTCCAATAACAACAGTCACAGAGCTGTGCAATGGCGTAAGTGTGTCGAGCCTGATGGCGCCCGTCCTTTTATAACCCCTGATGATGTCACATGGCCAGCCAATCACAGAAATGCCACTACCAAGGAGACTATGGCATTACAGTGACTCACAGGCAATCTCTGCATGCTTATTGGCTGAGTAACAGATGCCAAATAAGTGGGTCAGTGATTCAAGTTTCAAATTCAATCATCGGCTAATGCTCGCCGAGCACCCAGATTCTCAAGTGATATTCGAGTATCACCGAGCACATTATGTCATCCCTAATGAGAATAAAAAAAATGTCTTGGATGGTGGGATTTTTTTCAAGTATGGTTGGTGCAATTTTTTTCCTCTGGCAGGTTTGTTTGTTTTTTTCTTAAAGCATTCATCAAAATGTATTAAAATGTTTAAAAGGAACCTCTGTTTTTATAAAAAAAAAAAATGCAGTCCAATCTGCAGGCACCGTGTGTACAGCAGGGAGAGCAGAACAGATTGATGTATAGCTTTGTGAGAAAAGATTCAGTATAACCTGTGTTATAACACTCATTTACACCTGATATAGAAGGGGTGAACCATATGAAAATAGCAATAATGACTAATGGATCACAGTGCACTAGTAAAACACTGAATTCCAACAGAGTACAATATTAGCATATATAAATCAAAAGAAACTGACTCATGTAAATCCACCTAAAAATCATTTTAATAAACACATACATACAATAATCATAAACATAATCACAAATGCTACTAATATAAAAAAAAATACACTGGGACCATGTGGAAGATATTATTAATATTAAACAAAGTAATATAAAATAATAAACAAATAAAATATTCACTTTATAAATGCCAGTGGGAGACACGACTAGTAAATGTCTTATAAATAACACTGCCAATGTAATCTGCACTCAGCGTGTCCCATTCAGGTCTTGATGCTGTTTTCATAATGATGAATCCACTGAAGATAACACATTGGTAAAGTAAGATATCTGCACTCAACAATAATATAGATATTGAAGTTTTTCATTGAGAATCACAATAATATGTACGGGCAGACTCGACAATCTGCAGCAAACCTGAAAAGAATATGTGCATGTAAAAGTCTTGACAGTTCACAATATGCCTGGGCAGTCCCGACAATCCACAACAAATCTCAGAGGATTATACCGGTGCTATCTTGATATGGTACAGATGAGAGCAGCATCTATTCCTGTGAAAGCCAAGATTCAGTGATGAGTTGCTGCAATCAAGTCAGGATGATTATTCACAGGATCAGGTAACAGGATGATTATTCACAGGATCAGGTAACAGGATGATTAGGATCAAGGAACAGATGCTCCAATCTTCTTTAATCTGAGTGGACTGGTGAGCAACAAATGACAGTTGGGTGTCTCCAATAAAAACTGGCAACATGTGGAAAAAAAACACTAGATGCATTTCGAAACCACCCAGGTTTCTTTTACAATAGTGATATAATTTCCTTTGCAATTAATTGAAACCTCCTGTCTTTCTTAGATTTTCAGTCCGGTGTATGGTCCTATCAGTGACTGAGAGCTTTCTTTGTAAATGTGCATAAAGAGAGGGCTGTCAGTCAATGGTGGGACCATGCACTGGACTACAAATCCCAGAAAGGGCAGAGGTCAAAATTTTAATATAAAGTAAATCACAAAAGTGCTTGTTTTAACAAACACTATCCAATAACACCAATCTGTGAAGAAAAGAAAAATATTTGAACCCCTTCGCCCCAAAGCCTGTTTTCACCTTCCTGACCAGGCCAAATTTTCCAATTCAGACCAGTACCACTTTATGAAGTAACTCTGTAATGCTTCAACATGTAAATATAGCAAAAAATGGGAAATAAAACTTAACATTTATTGTAGCATTAAATTGTAAAGACTACTAACAACATTGAAAAAACACAAGACAAAAACCAAACGTCTTGACTGTTCTCACAGGCTTAAATGTTGCCTCAAATAAGGTATTGGATATAAGTTACCTATAATGCATTAAATATAGTGAGTATACACAAACCACAGTTAATATCTCCATAATAATACACTAAAGTATGACTTGTGCCACATCTCCATATTCAAATGAGAGAAAAAAAGAATGGTCTCACCGAAATGCAGTAAATACCCTCAAAGGCATCTGACACCGGTCCTTATAGTTCGACAGGGATGGGGGCATAAGAAGTGCCTGACTGCCATCCAATAACAGAAACAAAGCCATGGTGGCCTTCTGTCATGACCACCTCTCGACATAGTTCTTCCCTATGTGTAATTCATCAGGTTATACAATGTAGTCAGAGTGGATGTCTTCTCCGTGCTGACAAAACACTGAGGCTCAGAAAAGAGGGGAACATTTGGATTTGGGAGCGCAGAATTTGAAGGATTTCTTTTGGATGGAGCCATTTTGCTTTTCCAGAACCTTTTTGATACCAGTAACATGAAAGCCCCCATGTTTTTGTTAACAGATAACGGACCTGAGTGGGGATTTGCTTTTTTGTGGATTGAGTTGAAGCTTTTAATGAGAACATTTTATATTACATTTTTTATCACATTTATCCTGCTCTCTATGCTGAGCACATACATTGGGGTTTCCATCAAAATCTCTGAATGACGTGATTCAGATGACAGCCCTAATAGATCCGGTCACTACAATGAGGCTGCAGTGTTACTGTGGACTCTGTCTGGCCTCTGTTCAGTGCTGTCCTTCTTTTCAGAAGTACTCAAAACTGTGGCCGACCATGCTTTTATGCACGCCTAAAAAGACAGACACCGCCAAACTCTTGGCCATATGGCATCCAGTGGCTCCATCTGCCTTCTTTTATGGAATCTTCCACCAGAGCCATCAAACTTGAGTGACTCAGCGGCCATCTTTTGGCCCGAGTTAATCATGTAGACCATTAATATCGCATTGTGACTATCGGAGCAGAAAGGGAGCTCCCTCCCTCTGCTATGCTGCTAGATGTCGCTGTCACTATTGACACGGGTAGCAGAAGGGTTAAACACCAGCGATCTACGCTAGCACCGATTGTGGGTGTTTCTACAGGGTGTCAGCTATAACATATAGCAGACACTTGCTGATGATCGTCCGCCTCTGCGTGAGACAACGCGATCGTCCTACTGCACATGTATGACGGTTTGCAGGAACGCGCCTCACACGGCAGCTTACATGTACTGTGGATGTCGTGAAGGGATTCAACCACTGTTTTATTATATAGGTTACTGATCAGTCAGTCAATACACAGTGACTTGTATGGCACATAACCCCAGCCTACAGAGGAGTCTTCTTTGACTGTAGCCTGATATACAGAATAGTAATTAGGGAATCTGGTAAGTAATAAGACCTCTCACTTTTACCATGGTTGTAAGCGAGGTAGGAAGTGCATTTGTTTCTTCAGTTTATTGTCGGGCAGCTGTTAGCTAATATACTCCTGTTCAATAGAACCTTAGTCACAATTAATTAAAAATGATCAACAGCAGTTAGAGCGAGTGATTCAGCTGAGCTCATCCATTTAGAGCTGCCTGCCTCTGCCTTGAATATTTTATGCCTGACATGAGACAAAAGTGTATATTCGGAGTTATTCCCAGTGCCTGCATGCCAAAAGGGCAAACACACAGCATGAATGAAGATCTGCTTATCCAGGATTCAAAATATCATGAGCAGCCAACCTCGTCCATGAAAGCATCCTGTCTGCCACCCTTTGTTTGCAGACATTCAATTAGATGAAAACTCCTGAGATTTACTTTTAGAGAAAAACATTTTCTAATGTGTTTTCCCTTTTACTGGAAAAATATAAAGGACTATAGCGCGATCATGAAAAATCAAAGTACTTTTGCCCTTAAATACATGTTCACCTGCATGAGATAGAACTTCATAGACAGAGTAAGCCGTGACCTTAAAAAACATCCCTGAAGTCGGCACACACCACAGTAAGACACGATAATAGGCAAACAGTGACATGACCAATTTAAGAATTTGGGGTTAAATAAGTTCTTGCTCAACATTCAGTATGTTACCAGAGACATTTATTACACCATCACCTGAACCATTAAAGGGGTTGTTTATTTGGGCTTTAAAAGAAGAATCCATACTAACCTCACCAATCGCGCACCACACCCATGCTGATGCTGCCCGGACCTTTGTTTGATCATCACTACAACCAGAGTACCAGACAATGGCAGATCAAGGCAGTAGCAGGGGATCATTAAGGTGCATAAAAAAAATACTTTAAAAAATTCACTCAATGGATGACCCCTTTGGAGCATACATAGTCTCGACACAATCAAGCATTTTATCACAGTTCAAGAAGCAAGCACGAGAGTGCCTGCTGGAAGAAACAGTCACACCGTCCGGTCGTAGCACAATTATTTTCACAGTTTATTGTAAAATACACTGCCATGTCGTACTGTGTACATTACACTTTTTAGGCATCCTGCACATGGCAAAAATTTATACATTGAGACTATGTAGGGACTCTGCAATCCTCCATATGGTGCCTCTATACGGTACCGTATTATGGAGACATTTTCCCCTTTTGCAAGCGATGCTAGCAAGGAAAAAAGTTTTGTAACACAGTATTTGATGAAGCATGACATATTTATTTTCTGGCAGTATCAAACAGAATCCAAAATAGAAAATCTCTCTATGCCTCAACATGAAATCTGAGGCGCACAGTGTTATATATACAGTAGATCTACCGGTGCCACATTACGGGAGCATTTGGGGGTTGTGCAGTCATAATACAATTTTATACATGAGCCCGTTCTTTGCCTAATGAGAAATTCTACATATATAGAACTATACCAACCAGGTTAAGGTCAAGTTACTGAGAGCTATAAATCCCCAAATAGTAGACTGAGCATTTTCAGTATCTAACTGCAATGTTTTTTGTGATTTTTTTTCCCAATTTTTTTTTCAAATAAAACAGCTTTATGGACTTTATTCTCTTTGAAATCACCATTGCACCCCAAATCACTAGTATGTTTGTATCCATTAGGCTAGGGTCATATGAGCATATGAAAAGTCGTCCAAGTTTCGTCCAGAAAACTCGGATGATTCTCATCCACATTATCTGTGTGCCATCTATGTGTCTGTTTTTTATGTCCATGTGCAAACCATTTTTATACATCTATATGCGAAAATGTACTTGATGAAATACAGTTTCCTAGGTTAAAGTGGACGTCCGGCTTTAGTGTACAAGTCTGCAATCACTCTATATGACTGCAGACTTGCGAATCTTCACAGCGGTGTGATGCCGGCGAAGGGAGAGGCGGGTGCATGACCGCAAGTTTGTGTCTGCATACATGGGGTCACATGCCGACTAGACGTACATGCAAGTGTATTGCAAGTGTATTGAGCGAGGCCAGATATGTTTAGTCGGAATGTGCAAATCGCATTCTCTCAGCTCCAGCACCGGAGGATCCCCACAGCGCACAGTGCGCATCTTTGAGGATCCTCTGCGAGGATTCACAAGTCTGCAGTCATGTAGAGTGATGCAGATTTGTTTTCTAAGGCTGGGGAACCATTTTAATAATGGAAATGTAGGTGACTTCTCACTAACCGAACCTTATGAGACAACTTCCTATGATGCAAAGATGAAATGTGATGCAGATCTACAGGACCGTAATATACGTAATATCGTATCTGCTGCAGATATAGCAAACAATGAGAATTGCATTTTAAAGCAGAATAACTATTAAATAGAGATTGATAGGAGCACATATTGGAAAGCTCAATTCATATTTTCTATTACAACTAGGCCCCTTTGTAAATCTGGTCCACATTATATAAGGTAGAATGGAACCTTTGGTAAAGCCGTGAAGGACACGGAACTCTCCCCATATGTTAGAAGTCCTTCCTATGTATACATCGTTCACATGCCTTTGTTTTCTTTGGGCTATGCAAACTCTTAGTGCAGAAAGAATAAATTCACCGTGTTTGCAAATGTTTCGACTAATAATGTAGAGCTACGTTTAGAGGTCAAAGGTATGTTTAGAGCGGACTAAGCTGACATTGTCTGTTCATCCAGAAATGAGATGTACGCTGTGTAGGAAATGTGAATCTGCAGCCGCTGCTCACTGATAAAGGACGTGTACTTACGGATTGGATGATTGATAAATTTGCAGGCTGCTTTTATGAAATTAGCACAAAGTGATGAAGGCAGTGATTGCTGGTTGATTGCTTGGGATCCAGAGCTGCTATGAAGCATTTTACCATGCAGTGTTGAAGTAAGAATGTCTGAGAAATGAAGATAGGCTCTGATTGAAGGATTTGCTGTATTTTCCAATGAATCAGAAAAGAAGGTGCCGCAGTACGTGACACGTGTTGCAATGACAATTTGTACACTTACTGTCAGTAACATTGTTAATTTTTTCCTTGGGAACATTGATGGAGAATTTTAGACTACAGGGAATCTCCTGCTCAGTTTTCAAATGTATCAAGAAGAAACAAAAAAAGATGGATATAAAAAAAAATAAAACCTGAGTACTCATACTAGAAATTAGGAGAAGCTATTGCAATGCAGTGTATGGCAAGAGCCACAATATAGCCATCGTTTATATTAAAGAAGCCATCCTCCTCCCATCAAAGTCTTCATCTTCTTAATATATTGCAGTCATCATATTATACAGCACTGTCTACTTACAATTGCTCATTTTGCCCTTCTACCCAATTATTTCTTCTCCTATGACATCATGTGATTAAAAACAGACTAGCTAAATCCTTCTTAACTTTATGTAGAAACAGGAAGAATCTTTTCCCTCCATGAGACATCATTAGAACTACATGAATATAAAGTCCCTGACAGGAAAGAGAAGAGGAGCAGCTGGCATGAGTTGGAGCAGGGCTGCCAGGGACTTTGCAGTGATGTAGAATTGTAGTTCTAATGATAACTCATGCAGGGAAAGGAGTCTCTCTGTTTCTACATAGAGCTTAGAATGATTCAGAATCATGTAATGTCATTGACTTAAAGGAAAAAAAGAATTAATTAAGTAGAATAGCAAAATGAGCAATTGTAAGTGTTAGGGTTCGAGTTC
>VIAB01001066.1:13083-28717 GCA_009801035.1 Oophaga pumilio | reverse complement strand
AAAATTACATCTGGAGTGGTGCTTCTAATTTAAGGTCTCTGACCCTAGTTTTATACTTACCCGCCTCCGTCTTCACCTTTTATCGCCGCCGCTCCCATCTGTCTCCATCAGTTTGTGACCTGCCTGATTGCTCCAATGTTTGTCCAGCTCTCATAGATTGGCATTGAGAGCTTGTGATCGTTACTTTTCACTTTCACCCAGTCAGAAGATGCGGTCACAAGATGGTGGCGCGGGACCGTAGCGGAGGAGGTAAAAGACTACAGTCAGAGACCTTAGATTAGAGGCACCACTCCAGCACTAAAAAAATAACAAACCGCTGGAGTGGTGCTTTAATGTCCTTATTGTAAAGCCTCATTGACTCTCAAAATACAACCTACTGTAATGTTACTAATAAATGACGCACGCAATAACTCGAGTTCATTTATTCTTTTGTTTCAGTCAATAAGCCTCTTTTTGCATAGTCAAAGACGTTATATCTTTGAATATGATCATTCGGATTACCTTGCTGCGATAACTATGCCTAACATGGTCCGCCATAGTCTCCAGACCATGCTCTCCGTGGGTTATTACCGCAATACATACAACCCACCAGACAACGTTGGCTCTTTTATCCAAGATTACAGTGGAGATGGACGTCTGCTGCAGACATTGCACCTTGGGACAGGACGTAGAGTCTTTTATAAATACACAAAGCAAACAAGGCTGTCCGAAATTCTGTATGACACTACCCAGGTTACATTTACCTACGAAGAGTCTTCAGGAGTCATTAAAACTATTCATCTTATGCATGAGGGGTTCGTTTGTACAATCAGATATAGACAGACAGGTATGTAATATTGTGATTACTTAACAAATAAGTCATGCTTATAGCAGTAACTGATGTATTTTATGGGCCAGCTAATGTAGACGTTATTTATTCCGGCAGAAAACAATCATATGGTTATAGAATGAAACTTATATACCCATACTCTATGAAGTAATGTATCCCAGAATGCTTATTTTCTTGGTCACTCGATTATTTTTGAGGGCATAAAGGTCATCGATATCTGCCGCACAATAATCGTTGTAGGCAGGGGATGTACTGCAGATATAATGCTTATATGGGGACATAATTGTTATATTAATGGTTGCTTATCATATTATTGATCAGACTATTCAAACAGATCAGTAAATGAGCATCTATTTGAAAGTAGTAAACTCGAGATGTGTGGATCTTTGGATCTTTTGAAATTTGAATTTGCCAGGTTCGCCAAATTTCCCCCATTTGATTTGCGTAAAAATAGATTTGCTGCTAATCACAGTATGAGAAAGAGCGAGACCAAATTATCACTGAGAGGTTTAATACTGCCCTCCTTATTTGCAGTGTGTGAATATTTAATTATTGAAGTTATTAAAATATTGTTACTTTAGTACGTCTCAGGCACAGAACTTCCCTACATATTACTTGAATCTTTAGATTTGTATTCACAGACTGAGAATACCACTCCCATTTTCAAGGTGCTTCAGCACTAAAAGTAGTACACTACAATCAGACTAGGCCTTTCTCTATCCTTATGTTCACTCTGACTTCCTATCCCTACACTGGACAAACAAAAAATGGCGATGCTTGGCCGGCCCTCACCTTTTATATTGGCTGACTCAAATCTGATCCTCTGGTCGTCTCTGGTATTAACAAATCTTCTATTAGTTTGATCCTAAACACATCATAAGACTTTATTAAAGTGCATGAAGAGCTATATGGCTCAGAAGATGAAGGAAATCAATTACTAGGTGTATATAGCCTAATTACTTTTATACGTATTCAAAACAGCGAGTCTCTTTACTAAAATATTCAAATCTTTCCAACAGGGCCTCTTATCGGGCGACAGATCTTCAGATTCAGTGAAGAAGGTCTTGTTAATGCAAGATTTGACTACAGCTATAACAACTTCCGAGTAACGAGTATGCAAGCAATGATAAATGAAATTCCTTTGCCTATAGACTTATACCGATACGTTGATGTGTCGGGGAGAACGGAACAGTTTGGAAAATTTAGTGTCATTAATTATGATCTAAATCAGGTCATTACCACATCAATGATGAAGCATACTAAAATTTTTAGCTCAAGCGGGCAAGTTATTGAGGTGCAATATGAGATTCTAAAGGCCATCTCCTACTGGATGACA
Source organism: Oophaga pumilio (assembly GCA_009801035.1). Classification (NCBI taxonomy): domain Eukaryota; kingdom Metazoa; phylum Chordata; class Amphibia; order Anura; family Dendrobatidae; genus Oophaga; species Oophaga pumilio. The sequence continues at coordinate 26,552 of VIAB01001066.1, read as the reverse complement.
ATTCAGTATGATAATATGGGTCGAATGATAATGTGTGGAATACGAGTGGGCGTAGATGCGAATTTAACAAGATATTCATATGAATATGATCCTGATGGACAACTTCAGGCGGTGTACGTTAATGACAAACTTCAGTGGCGGTATAGCTACGATCTAAATGGAAACATCAACCTGCTTAGCCATGGGAATAGTGTCCGCTTAATCCCGCTGAGATATGACATTGGAGATCGTATTACCCGGCTTGGAGAAATCCAGTATAGAATGGATGAAGATGGTTTCCTCAGACAAAGAGGCAATGATATATTTGAGTACAATTCTAATGGCCTTTTAAGTAAGGCTTATAACAAGGTTGCCGGCTGGAATGTCCATTACCGATATGATGGACTTGGAAGGCGCGTTGCAAGCAAAACAAGCACTGGCTCTCATTTGCAGTTCTTCTATGCAGATCTAGCTAATCCAATAAGAGTAACTCATTTATACAATCACAGCAGTTCAGAAATAACATCACTGTATTATGATCTTCAAGGACACCTAATAGCCATGGAATTAAGCAGTGGAGAGGAGTATTATGTAGCGTGCGACAATACAGGTACACCTCTAGCTGTATTCAGCAGTCGAGGCCAAGTTATAAAGGAAATTCTCTACACACCATATGGTGACATCTATGAAGATACCAATCCAGACTTTGAAATCCTGACTGGATTTTATGGAGGACTTTATGATTCTCTTACTAAACTTGTACATCTTGGACAAAGAGATTATGATGTTGTGGCTGGACGATGGGCTACACCCAATCATCACATTTGGAATAGAATAAGTACTGATCCAAGGCCATTTAACCTGTACTCATTTGAAAAAAATTACCCTGTGGGCAAAACCCAGGATGTGGCGCAGTACACAACAGGTATAATAATGTTTTTTATCTGGTATCCTAAAGATTGAGAGTTTGTTAAAGAGAAAAAATGTTCGAGAACTCTTTTACTCTCTATCTCACATATATATACAGTGGGTATGGAAGATATTCAGACCTCTTTACATTTTTCATTATTTGTTTAATTGCAGCCATTTGGTAAATTAAAAAAAGTTCATTTTTTTCTCATTAATGTGCACCCCATATTGACTGAGAAAACAGAAATGTAGAAATTTTTGCAAATTTATTAAAAAAGAAAAACTGAAATATCACATGGTCATAATTATTCAGACTTTTTGCTCAGTATTGACTAGAAGCACCCTTTTGAGCTAGTACAGCCATGAGTCTTCTTGGGAATGAAGCAACAAGTTTTTCACACCTGGATTTGGGGATCCTCTGCCATTCTTCCTTGCAGATCCACTCCAGTTCCGTCAGGTTGGATGATGAACGTTGGTGGACAGCCATTTTTAGGTTTATCCAGAGATGCTCAATTGGGATTAGGTCAGGGCTCTGGCTGGGCCAGTCAAGAATGGTCAGAGTTGTTCTATAGCCAGTCCTTTGTTATTTTAGCTATTTGTTTAGGGTCATTGTCTTGTTGGAAGGTGAACCTTCGGCCAAGTCTGAGGTCCAAAGCACTCTGGAAGAGGTTTTCATCCTGGATATCTCTGTACTTAGCCACATTCATGTTTCCTTCAATTGCAACCAGTCGTCCTGTCCCTGCAGCTGTAAAAAAGCAGCTGTAAAAAATACCCCCATAGATGATATTGCCACCACCATGTTTCACTATTGTGATTGTATTGGGCAGGTGATGTATTAGTGCCTGGTTTTCTCCTCACATACCGCTTAGAATTATCAAAAAAGTTCAATCTTTGTTACATCAGACCAGAGAATCTTATTTCTCACAGTCAGGAAGTCCTTCATGTGTTTTTTTTTAGCAAACTCTATGCGGGCTTTCATATGTCTGGCACTGAGGAGAGGCTTCCGTTGGGCCACTCTGCCATAAAGGCCCGACTGGTGGAGGGCTGCAGTGATAGTTGATTTTGTGGAACTTTTTCCCATCTCCCTATTGCATCTATGGAGTTCAGCCACAGTGATCTTGGGATTCTTCTTTACCTCTCTCACCAAGGCTCTTCTCCCACAATTGCTCAGTTTGGCTGGATGGCCTAGTCTAGTAAGACTTCTGGTGGTCACAAACTTCTTCCATTTAAAGAATATGGAGGCCACTATGCTCTTAGGAACCTTGAGTACTGCAGATATTCTGTTGCAACTTTGGCCAGATCTGTGCCTTGCCATAATTCTGTCTCTGAGCTACTTGGCCAGTTTCTTTGACCTCATGATTCTCATTTGGTCTGACATGCAATGTGAGCTGTGAGGTCTTACATAAACAGGTGTGTGCCTTTGCAAATCAAGTCCTATCAGTTTAATTAAACACAGCTGGACTACAATGAAGGAGTAGAACCATTTCAAGGAGGATCACAAGGAAATAGAACAGCATGTGACTTAAATTTGAGTGTCTGAGCAAAGGGTCTGAATACTTATGACCATGTGATATTTCAGTTTTTCTTTTTTAATAAAAAATAAACTTTTTTGAATTTACCAAATGGCTGCAATGAAACAAGGAGTGACAAATGTAAATGAGTCTGAATACTTTCCGTACCCACTGTGTGTGTGTGTATATATATATTAGAGATATTACTGACTCAGGTGCTGCAGGAGGAAGACTAGAGGCTTGTTTCCTTTAAAAAAAGTCTATGCTGGTTTATTTACTCCATAAACCCAGCAGTAACAACATATGGTAATTGGCCTTCAGAGCCGATAAAACAACACAAATGTCCTTAACCGGGTTCTGCTCCCCCAGGCCTGTGGGCACACAGGCTGGTAAGTGTCCAGCATGCATGCTTGGTCTGGAGCCCCACACACAGGAAGGCTTCTCCCTCTCTGCACACAGACCATGTGCCAAGCAACAGCCTCGATTATATAGGCTGTAACCACACCCACATGTGAGGTACGTGGGTAGCCAGACCCACCCATCTCTCATAGCAACCCGCACACATGTGCACTAAATGACATCATAGTGCTCACGTGCACAAACGCAAAATACTCTGGGTTGCACCGCAGGCAGCAGCCATCTCTGTGACACATACCTTGCATTGACTACACAGCCATTAGGCTCCTAACAATATATATATGTCAATGTAAAAATCTAATTTATTTTTGAGTCAGCTGATGAAATTAGAAAAGCATAGCAATCAGATAATAGACTTGATATTGATATGCTATCCTTAGGATAGGTTATCATCTTAAATGGGTAAAATTGCAAAGTACTTCTAACAACTGTGAACTATTCAATTTACTTCTTATTAAAAATCCTCTCTGGTCTCAAGAGAAGAGAGATTTTTTATTTTATTGTTTACTGCTTGTTGCTTATGTTACCGACCAGCAATGAAGGCAGCGCCTGCAAACTGTTTGCTATAAAGCACGTTTGTAACTCTTTGAAGCTGGTCAGATTGCTGAATCCAGCCAGCTTCGGTGTCCATTTGCTCCTCTGATCCTACAAAAGCAAAACTGCCTCTACTTGCAGCATCGAAGAGTGCACAGTTCAGACCGGCGATGAAACCATGTTGTTGGTCTGAACTGTCAATCAATGATTAACACACCTCCAACTTGGCAAGCAGGAAGCTGGGAGGTAGGGCGCAAGTGCTCCTGTTAATCAAGTTCATATAAACCAATTTAATATCAGATCAGTGGGGGTCTGACACCCAGTACCCCAAAAGATCAACTGTTTCCAGCTCCCTTGGTGGCTTGAAATAAATAGTGTATGTAGCTGGGAGTCCAGAGCTCCACATATTGCCTTGGGTACTGCAGCTATTTATTTTCAACCTAAGATACCCTCAGTCTCATTTTTCTGGTTATGCACAGTAAAATCTAATAATTATAGGCAGCACTGTTCATGTAACTGGGATACGAGGTGATACATGCACTAATTAACCATGAGGATCTCAATTGTGTAAATAGCAGTGGATCCTTATCAACCAGATACTATTAATAATAGTGGGTTACAAGGACTTTGAAATGGTGTACAGGTGATTAACTTCAGTGTTTCAGGAGAATGTTGACAGAGTGCTGCGGTTCAAGAGCTTGAGCTGGCTGGAGAGCTGTGGTGAGGAGCTCTATATGTCATTATACTGAAGAGGGGTTTATTATACTCATGGGAATATGGTTTTCATTACTATGGTGGTGCCTATATAACTGAGGGGACTATGCAAGCAATTATATGGGGGCCTTGTATGGATGGAGTTATTAGTTTCATTATACTGACGGCTCTATGGACGCCATCCAGTAGAAAGGGGGACATAAATATTTTTCTGGAAGAAAAAAACATTAGGTGCAATCATATAGGGGTGTTTGGATGACTGACACAATGTTATGGTAATCTTGGGTTATTATATAGATGAGAGCTCTGTCTGGGAGGTCTGCATACAGGGAAGTTCTGCAAGAAGTCAATATAAAGGAATGGGGTGGTCTATGTTAAAAGCCTTTTGTATGGGGTCGGTTTATTTTCTACTTATGCCATAGGTTCGTTCATGTTCTAAATAAGTAAGGCAGTAGGCAAAAAAATTGCACAGAAGTCTACATGTGCCACTTTTTGTTAAGCAAGGCAATAGGCAAAAATTTTGCCCGTTCTGTGATCCTTACTTGCCTCCCGTGGCCATGTCACAGTACTGGATCCAGCCATGGGATAAAAGATTGGTTTGATAAGATTGAGAAACACTGTTTTGATTGTGGGATTTTGTGTGTTGTCTTTTTAGACATTGGAAGTTGGCTGGAGCTGTTTGGTTTCCAATTACACAATGTCCTTCCTGGGTTTCCCAAACCAGAGGCAAAAGGATTTGAGTCGAGTTATGAACTATTACAACTACAAACTAAAACCCAGGAGTGGGATCCTGGGAAGGTCGGTATATTTCGTTTACCTCTTTTAGCACCTGAAAGCCCTTCTGTTAGTCAATCTACTACATAAGTACTCTTCCTTCAAGTGTAGATATAGAAAATTAATTATTATTTTTAGTTTTAGCCTTTCTTCAATAGCCTACACAGTAACAAAAAGTAAAGCAACATGCAGTAAAATTAAAACCAAAGAGTAAAATATTTTTAGTTCTTTCTTGAAGTCTAGTTTTTCTGACCTATTTGCTGAAGCAGTTTATCTTTAAAAAAGTATATATTCATTGATATAAAGATATTCTGTCTTAACTAATGCACATTATTTATAATCTTTTAGACAATTCTTGGGATACAATGTGAACTTCAGAAGCAGTTGAGGAATTTCATTTCTTTAGATCAGCTTCCAATGGCTCCAAAACACAATGCTGAAAAATGTCACGAAAACATTAAATATCCCAGATTTGCAGCTGTGCCATCTTTATTCGGAAAAGGGATAAAGTTTGCTATTAAAGATGGAGTAGTAACTGCTGATGTCATTGGTGTGGCTAATGAAGACAGCCGCCGTATTGCTGCCATCTTAAACAACGCCCACTACTTGGACAATTTACATTTTACCATTGATGGTCGGGATACGCACTACTTCATTAAGTTGGGCTCCTTGGAAGAAGATCTTACTCTAATTGGAAACAGTGGCAGCGGTCGTATTCTGGAAAATGGAGTCAATGTCACTGTGTCGCAGATGACATCAATGGTCAGTGGGAGAACTAGACGGTTTGCTGACATACAGCTTCAACATGGCACCTTGTGCTTTAATGTTCGATATGGAACAACCATTGAAGAAGAGAAAGATCATGTTCTAGATTTAGCGAGACAGAGAGCAGTGACCCAGGCTTGGACTAAGGAGCAGAAGAGACTTCAGGAAGGAGAGGAAGGCATCAGACTGTGGACAGAAGCCGAGAAACAACAACTATTGAGTACAGGGAAGGTCCAAGGCTATGATGGATATTTTGTTAATTCAGTGGATCAGTATCTAGAACTTTCTGATAGTGCCAACAATATTCACTTCATGAGACAGAGTGAAGTAGGCAGGAGGTAACAAACAAACAAAAGACACTCTTTGCCTTTGCGTCACCAAAGACTGCCTGTTTTTAAAACATAAAATGGTTTATTGTACCAATTTTCTAGATCAGATCTCTGTACATGTAAATATGAAGAAAACATATCCAACTGCCTTTAAATGTGACAAAAGATGGTATTTTAATATTGTTCGTTTTAACAGTTTCATCCGGACAGCACTGGTGAGGTCTTTAACCACAAATTTTGCTCGGCAATGTATTTAAAGTGCACTAGCAGAGTTCAAGTAGAAAAAAAGACACTAAAAAGAGGTGATCTCCATAGTCTACATTCTCACAAAGTGTTCTGCAATCCACAAAATAGCTGCCTCTACTGTGTCAGTGACGGCTGCCCTTTAAGACCTCTCAAGTGCTGGTGGGATTTAAAAATTACAGTAAAGCTTCTTATATCTTGTGTGGCGGTATTCAGCATTTTGCATACATATTAATCATTGCAGAGTTGCTACTCTTTTCTGGAGACTAGAGCTTATGTGATGATATAGCTTCTAGATAAAAAAAACAAGATCTACCTAAAGAGTATTAGTAAGTATTTGATAAGATCAAAGTGTGTAATACTGGAAACCTGTCATTGTTTCTTTTTTTCATAAATGAACAGTATTTCAAAATAAAAAAAAAATAATAAATGTTGTGAGTCATGTATAATCATATGGGACTCTGAACCTGAACTGTTTGCTCCAAATTTTCATGTAGTACTCTTGAAGTATTAGATGTTAAGATATTAAGACAGGCTGACAAGGTTTCTGATTTCCCAAATCAATATCAAAAGGATGTTAGCGCAAGATTTTAGGAATCAATTTTTCCCATGGACCCCAAAAAAATGATAACAGTGCTGAAAAAGTTGCTTGTGTTTTCTGGCGATCAGCCTGGATTATAGAACACCTATAGAACACATTTTTTACAGAATGTTTAATGCTGCTTATTGTAAAGTGCTGCTTCTCTCCTTCCTCTTAAAAATATACAAAACAATATCAAGTTTCACAGAACATGTCCCACTAAAATAAAAAAAAAACAGAAATGTAAAGGTCACCATTGTCCTCTTGCTTAAATCTTAAAATATAGTATTCAACCATTTTCAGTTACATTGTATGGTACATATGAGCAAATCAGACAAAATTTTAATCCATGAAAATTGAAATTGCCTCTATTACCACTGAAAGATGTGATTGTTTTCTCAAGTGTCTCCAAATGGAGCGCTGAAATGGAATTACAAATAATCAAATATTAACGTGTATTCACTTTGCCCCTCCCCTGTCCTCCCATAGCACCCACCCGGTCCTGAAACACACACCATCTCACAACACATACTCCTAGGCCTCTGGCACTACACACACCCTGTTGACATCTAACGCCTACGTTACACCCCATTCATGACTGGGGCGCAATGCACATCATAGAGGTCAATGACTTGTGTGTGGCCTAGTTGGCATCATATGTTCCTGAGGCCTAGAAGTTGGCAACGAAAGACTTTAGGGAGTGAGTGGAGGATTGGACAGAGAGCTTTTTTGGTGGCAGGATAGGTCAGGGGTAAGGTAACAATATTATATTATATTTTAACATCTTCCTGGCTCTAAAAACAGTCTAGTAATATGCAGATTTGAGCAAATCAATTTGAAAAAAATTGATTTTGGTGAATGAAATTTTTTGTGAAAGTGAAAGTTAATTTGATTTGCCTCAATTCGATTCCCTCATCAATTGTCAAAGACAAAAACTGATATAACAAATCATGAAGGTCATTCTTTTCCATAGACATGTATTATGTACTCTTACAAACTCTTGGTGCTATAGAGTTCAAGTCCTCTTCCTCTCTGAAGAGTCAATTTGCATATTAAACTCTTGAAAAAACAGCCAGAACCAGAGAAACCTCAAGTCCTAGCTATTCAACCTATAAATCACTGCAATAATTGCTGTAATAAGAAAAGGAAAGGAACTTTCTTTGCATCCCAGTCACTAGGGATGAGCGAATTTTTTAGAGTGAAATTGAATTCTCTGCCATTTTGCTAAATTATAGAGCACCAGGCAAACATAAAAAAATAAACCTCATAGCTCACCTATCCAGTGTCCTAAAAAGTCTGCCCTCAGATCCTCTGCACCTTTGTTTTCCACTTCCCACGACACGAGCAGCCCCTTCAGCCTCTTCACTTCAGGCCATGGATCCAGCTCTACTAGGCCTCAGAGGATACTGTATGCCGTAACATTACAACATATTTTGCCTGAGTGATGGCACAGTTCGCAGTGATGTCTGAGGCCTAGTCAACCCGGAAATCTCTTCCTGGGGTGTAGAGGTCCGAGTGGTTACACGTGACTGGAGAAGGAAGAAAAAGGTGTGGAGGACCGGACAGTGGGCTGTGGGAATGGTGGAACAGGTGCGTGGCGAGGGGACTTTTTATTTTTGGGAATTTGTTATTCATCATTCATTTATTGTGCTCTTGGGACTGGAGAGACCCTAGGATAAAAAGAAACATTCAATTTTCAATAACTTCGATGCAAATAGAATTTGTCAAAAAAAATACACGCTATTTTGTAAATTTGTATCTTGGCAGATTCGATCATCTCTACCAGTCACCCTTTTATAAAACCAGCCAGACAAATTTTTTAGACTTGCTTGGTGACAAAAGGAAGTAATAGTTTGTGTTCGCAATGCTTGTAATAGTATAAAATGAAAAGTAAAAAATGACAGGTATATAAATAAGTTATAAAAAAATGCAATAAATGTCACAAACCTGTGCAAAACAATCCTGGGTGATCCCCCACAATACACAGAATAAAAATAACATATTCCTTAAGGTATTCAGTGAAAATTAAAGCTGTGTAAATAAAAATGACAAAATTATAACTGATACGAATCTCAAAATGACGGACTGATAAAAAAAAGATAACCTAACAATAAAATGTATACTTCCGTTAGAATGCTAAAGGGAAAATAAGAAAATTATTCTAGCCCTACAAAACCTATAAAACATTTGTGACTGATAGTGGTGAATGAATCTAATATTAAGAAGCCTTACACAACAGGACAACCAAACGGTGACTTCGATCTCCAGGTAACTACATTTTAATGGAAGGATATTAGTAAGAATTTCTCTATCCTTATTTTCCTTTTACAAGTGTAACCATAGATGTTACAACAGCTGATGCACAGTATTAGCAAGCATATAAAATAATAGTTACCATACTAGAGATAAAGGACATAGCAAACTAATACTAATCTCATTGTAAAACTCTGTTATATTTGTGTGCAACATGTAATAACTGTATTTTTATGACAGATCTCCTATAAGGAGTATGGTTCCCCTTGGCACCTACCATTAAAGATTGTACAGTTGTTTCTGTGGTGAGTTTCTATTGAGGGCAAAGCTTCATAGAAACCAAGTGCAATGTTTAGGTTTTTAAATCCAGGACGGTGCCCATTTCTAGAAATTTAGATTTTATTTTTGTTAGCACTGAAAATATCTCATCTGTATATTTTATAACGTGTAATTGTCATACTAGGAAATATATGTGGAAGTGAAATCTGAATGTATACATTACAAGTGACGTGTCAGTAGGTGTCTTATGTCAGTAGCTACAGATCGAATAGGGAATATGTACTTTTATATGAAATACGAATGACGCTGTATGTGTTTTGCGATACGCTGCTATTACATTGTATATTTGAGAAATTACAAAATAGTAAGAATTTATATTCTACCTCTATATGGATATTCTATTAAAGCTATTACAATCATGAAGAAAGTGTACAATTAAAGAAACTTCCCAGAGAGGGGTAACTAATGAAGGACTGGTCACATCATAGCCAGCATATCCTGCACAACTGATGAATAGTACTTTAAGGAGGACCTGTCACTCGCTCTAAAAATTGTGTGAATTACCTTGTAAAAATCCTTAAGTTCCCCGGATTCTGCCGCATTTTTCTGTTTTGCACTGTGCTGCTCCATGGCAGAGATATTCAAATTTGTTGTTTTGGAGCGCAGTCTGTGAAATGTATGCTTGCAGATCAACTGAGCTTTTCTTCAGTCTTCTCTCGAGGCGTGTGTTTTTAACTCTCCCTCCCAGAGGTTGCCAATCCCCGACGCCGCCGAGCTGTGATTAGAAGAGTCTGGGAGGGGTAAAAACTCAGGTGCCCAGAAAAGACTCTAAAAAAAAAAAACACCCAATTGGTCTGAAAAACAGAGATTTCACATACTGAGCTCCAAGAGCAACAAATGTGAATATCTCTGCAATGGGGTGAAAAAAGCAGAAAGTAGAGGTGGAAGCATGGGAACTCAGAGAATTTTACAAAAGTAAAAGGTCCTCTTTACATTGTAAACGTCATTTCATTTAGATTTTTTTTTTTACATAAATCAATAGTATATGTGAAAATTACAAATGTTGTCATTTATCTTAGTGAAATCTGCTTCTTTCTCCTCATGGCGTATTTGGTCAGTATTTTACCTCAGTATTTGTAAGCCAAAAAAAGGAGTGGAACAATCAGAGGAAAAGTATAATAGAAACACGTCACCAGTTCTGGATTTATCACCCACTCCTGGTTTTGACTTACAAATACTGAGGTAAAAAAGTCACCAAATACTGAGCGCGTGAACGTGGCCTTACTGAGATGAGATGTCAGGTGGTGTTCATAAAGTTCAATGGAGATAGGAGGGAGGATGAGGAGGATGAAGCCGGAGGTAAACACATGTTCTCCTGACATCATTTTACTGATTGGTGAGAAGGCCATAAACTGTCGTCCATTCCTGACATGTCTGTTCTAGAAAATACTTGTGCTCCTCATGTAATTTTAGAGCATCACCTCTCAATATTTTGCTGTTTATTCTGTATTTCTGGCATTTTTTCTGAATATTTCTGAATAAATTGACAAGTCCCTGCACAATCTAATGCTGGAAGCTCTGATTGGACATTGTGAAACGGTGTATGGACACACCTCACACTAGGAACACCCAAAAGACAGTGTGGGCCTCATTTATTAATACTGTCCAAAAGGAAAATGCTCTTTGTTGTCCATAGCCAGCTATCACGGGACAACTTTAATTTGCTAAACAGCTCTAGAATTGTTTGGGGCAAATTTTTCTTTTAGTTTGATAAATCTCTTATAGTGTCTGTATATTTTTAGGAGGTTTAACAGAGGAACAGCACATTGTATAGTTGTAAGGAAAAAGGCTTATTAGTCCAGGAAGACTAGAAGTAGCTCCCCCTAGATATGTGTCAGGAGTCAGCAGCTCCTCACTCTATGCATAAGATTTGGCCACAATATTGCAAATATGAGTAAAGATATTGCCTGCAATATTAGAGATTTTTAATCCCCTCTAAAAAAAATTCATGTCGTGAGTAGCACTCTACATGTCTTTTTTTTTTGCAACTATATATATACCAAATTTAGAGCAAGTATAACAAGAGCATGTTCACGCTATGCTTTTTTTCGGTGTTCTGCACTGTGTTTTGTTGATTACCTAATGAATGTCAAAAAGTGCCCCCAGCAAAAAAAAAAAAGATTTTCAGAAATAGCCAGACAAAAACTGCTAACAAAACAGCTTCAGGATAAAATAAAATAAAAAATAACAGTTTTCTGACTCTGCTACCCCCTTAAAAAACAGGGTAAACATGTCCCAAATCCCCAATTCATAATTTGTTGGTTTTTGTTGTTTTCCTTTATTGTCTTGCGATATTAGTTGTCATTTTTGGCATCAAATTCTTTAAAATGGTGTACGATTCATGAATTTAGGGCGGAGTAAAAAATGGGCTATCATTTTGTCTTGAACTGTTTTTGCGACTTCCTGGTACGTACCAAAACTCACACATTTCACAAAATATATAGAGTTCTAGACCTCTTCCTCTCTAATGAGGCAATTTGCATATTAAATTTCCCAGAGGAGCATTGCATGGTGAATAAGCCTCCTTACCTTGGCATGCCAGAGCTGGTATGTCACTCTCCACAAAGAGAAATGTAACTTCTTGAGCAAAATATTGCAAAAATACTGGTGTACTTAAAAATATACCAGAGAGGGACTGAAGTGAAGTTGGGTGAAATTTTGCAACTTTTTAAAGTAGCAACTGATTAATGAGGCGAAAACCTAAACTCTAACCACGTAGGGGAAAACAAGACAAAAAACAGGCAAGAACATATTAAAATAGAATTGAGAAAAGGAGCAATTAGAATAATGAATTGAGTTCAAATAAGAAAAAAACATCCAAACACACAAAACTGTGCAAAAAAACAAGCGCAAAGGCAATGCTGAATCGGGGCCTGAGTGCTTTTATCATTTAAACAATTTTCCATCTGTTGAAACCAACCACTATTAGAGGTATACATATAATTGCCACTAATTATTATTGATAAGGTCGTTAATAATAATTTTTACACCTATGGTATGAGAATCAAATTCTTCCTACTGTAAATTCAGTGAGAACATGTACACTACACCTCACCTGGATGCTGAACTACTCCATATACATCTGAATAAGGATCACCCTGAACTAGCAGAAAGTAGCTAGGCCAAGCACTTACATTTTTATGAAAAAAAAAGTTGGAATCATTATTATTGTTTCCTACATTTGTTCTTTAGATGTACAGTATGAATATGAACACACAGCGTTTTTAAGGCAGTAAAAAATAAAACTTTTCTAAAACCACTTAAAGGGAATTGATCAGCAGGTTTTTGCTTTGTAATCTGATAGTAGCATGATTTAGGGGCTGATAGCATGATTCTAGGGATGTGTGACTTACTAGTCTGTGTGCTACTGTTTTAGTAAAATGACTGTTTTATCAGCAGCAGATTATTACTACAGGACTAGGTGTCTCGTGCCTCCTAGTCAACTGCTCTGTGTAATCCCGCCCCCACCACTGGTTCACAGCTTCTGTCAATGTACGGTGTACACAGCTGCCAATCAGTGATGTTGGTGGGGATATACAGGGCTCGACATTCAGAACACTGCTAGATCTCTGATTGTATCAAAATGACAGCATGCAGACCAGTAACTGATATATCACAGGAATCATGGTCTCTGGCATTACATCATGCTGGTCTCATATTACATAGCAAAAATCTGCTGACAGATTCCCTTTAAGGAGACATCCCTTCTTTGGGGAGTTTGTAGTGGAGTTTTGTTTCCTGAAGTGGTTTTGAAGTCTTTTTTAAGCATTATTGGAAGAGTTTTTTCCTAAACAGTTTTTGCAAAGTTTTGATTGGACAGTGACGGTTTCCATAAGAAGCCGCTTCAAAGAAGTGACATGCACTTTCTGTCTTCTCACCATGTGTTTTTCAAAACCTGAAACAGTAAAAAATGTTTTTTACACTGAATATTGAACAGTTAATTGGTTTTACTTATGCTGCTGCATTTCCGAGAAAACATATTGTAGAAGCCGCCGGGGTCTAAGACCAGCTCCTCCCTGTCCACTGCCCTGGATTGACAGGTCTTTCAATATACGCGGATGTAGACAGAGACCTGTCACTCAAGGGCAGCGGTGAGGGAGAAGCCACCGAGGACCCGCCTGT
>VIAB01001065.1:186363-200914 GCA_009801035.1 Oophaga pumilio | reverse complement strand
ATAGTATGAGGTTGTGGTCAGATTTCCCCAGGGGGGGTAATGCATACCATATGAGTCCACATATAGCCCCCTATCCTGAAAATGCAGATAGCAGTGATATCGGGATATGGGTGGCGGTGGGCATATGGCCTGTGGGCCATTGTTTTCATCCCTTTAGCTCTTTCGGACCACGGGCCAGACTTGAACAGTCAGAGGGCCAAATGTAGACCATGGGCCGCACTTGTCCCAGGTCTCCAATAGAGCAAACCAACAGAATACAAAACAGAAAAATCCCTTTGTGCAATAAATCCCACTGTTATTGGTACCATATTATGGTTCCGTATTACTAGTATGAACCCTAAATCTGTGCATTATCAAGGTACATAAAATAAAAAGCTAGATCAGCCGTGCTCAATAAAACAGCGTACATTCATGGCCAAAGGTATTAAGACTGACACACATTTTGGTCTTCACAAAATATTTGCTGCTTCAGTTTTCTTATATCTTTTAGTCACATGTTCCTCTGGTTACTGAAGTAACAGCATTTCATAAATTTTTACACTTTTATAGAAAAATACATCAAGTTTCTGTAAAGACTCAACATTTACAGTCTTGACCCTTGTTTTTCAAGACTTCTGCTCTTTGCCCTGATCAACTTCTGGGCCAACCTGACTAATGACCGCTCACTGTTGTCTAATCAATGCTTGGAGTTTATCACAATTTCTGTGTTGTTGTTTGTCCACACCCTTTTGAAGATTGACCAGAGGTTCTCAATGGGATTGAGATCTTGGGAGTTCCCCGGTCATGGACCCAAAATGTCAATGTTTTGTTCAAGGAGCCATGCTGACTTCATATCAGTCTTCAACCTGGTTTACTACAGGGCCTCGTGATTACTTTCTGCTCCTTGGAGTACAATGGTGGAATGAAAATATTATGCTTGCGGTATTGTCGTCTACCGTAATCCTTCATCCCAAAAGAAGATGACAAATTTAGAACAACACTGCACTAGGACAGCTTGTTATAGCCGTGCATGGGGCTACTTCCCACACATTTGATCTTTATTTTTCATTAGAAGCCAAAAACAAAAGCTTAGAAACAATTAAGTGTTTAATAGCGGAGACCTTGTCAGGACGCAATCAGCTCCAGTAGCTCTTCACATAATTACCAGACACTGTAATTTGGTGCCAACAACAACTACTGATTTGCACATAGTTTTTCTTAGGGGTAGCACTATATGTCTTACAACATCAGGAGTATAATTACCAATAATTGCTGGCCTACAATTACCTCCACTGTGTAGATCCCGAGCGACACGGCGTATATCTCTAGTAGAACTTGTCTGTTTATGCTAGTATCGCAGTAAATGCTACGGTTCTGTACATACACAGATATCATGTGCTGGATTTTAGGAAATACATAGTTATTTTTATTAATTATGTAATCAATAGAACATACAGCGGTAGATAGGAAATATGGAAGCACTAATTCAGTGCCGCAGCAGCGACATGATTTCATGCTCCCAGTAAGTGCGTTCTACTGATCTCCTCATCTTTAATACACCAAGCAAGCAATTCATTATCATTCCTGATTTATACGTCTACAAGTGAATTAAAGATAGGCAAGGGGATTCCTTAAAGGGAATTAGAAAATTACCTATTCTTTAAAACAGGGTTTTATGTTAAATTAATATTTTTTTTTAATGTTTGCTAATGCATTTTTTTCATATCACTATCTATATTAAAAGTCAATCTCTGGGGAGAAAGTATCGCAAATTGGGTCTTATCCGATAAATAATTATAAGATTTATCACATTTTGCTAACCTGATCCATAAATTAATACATTTTTAAAGTGTTGTTTAGCTGCTGCGGATCCACGGGTTGTCAAACCAATTAATTGAAGATATGGAGAATTTGTGGATACTTTCCATGCTGCTGATTATTGAAGACGTCAGTTCTCAAGAATTTATTAAACATGCGTTTTTTATTCAATGCATTTTGAAGTGACATGCACTCCTTCCGCAGGAAACAACCAGCACATGTAGTTCTTTACTGAGGAAGAAGTGCATGTCACGTCGAAACGTGTTGAATAAAAAACGCATTTTAATTACATTTTATTAATCAGCAGCACAGAAAGTATTCACAAATTCTCCATAGCTTCTATCTATAGTAAAAGATACCGTTGAAACCAGAAATTTTTATACACTATATAAAAAGACACATATGCATGTTTTTCTCAATATTTGACATGAAATCAGAATAAACCTTTCCTGTTTTAGGTAAATTAGGATTACCATAATTATTAATATGTGCCAAATGCCAGAATAATGAGAGAAGGCATTTTTATTACATACTGCAAAGTCAAAAGTTTACATACATTTTATTAATATTTGGTACCATTGCCCTTAAACTGAATGATTTGGGTAAAAAGTTTTTTGGATATCCTTCCACAAGGTTCTCACAATAGTTGGATGGAATTTGGGCTCTTTCCTCCTGACAAAACTGGTGTAACTGATCCAGGTTTGTTGGTCGCCTTGCTGGCACCTGCCTTTTCAGCTTTACCAGTACATTTTCAATAGGATTGAGATCAGGGCTTGTGATGGCCACTCCAAAACATTGACTTTGTGATCTTTAAACCACTTTGTTACCATTTTGGCAGTATGCTTCGTGTCATTGTCCATTTGGAAGACCCATTTCTGCGCAAGCTTTAATTTCCTAACTGATGTCTTGAGATGTTGCTTCAGTATTGCCACCTAACCTTCTTTTCTCGTGATGCCATCTATTTTATGAACTGTACCAGTCTCTCCTGCAGCAAAACAAAGTCAAAACATGATGCTGAAAACCCCGTGTTTCACAGTTGGGATGGTGTTCTTAGGCTTCCAAGCTTCTCCCTTTTTCCTCCAAACATAACGATGGTCATTATGCCCAAAAAGTTCAATTTTAGATTCATCAGACCACAGGATATGCCTCCAAAAATTAAGGTCTGTGTTCCTGTGTGCATTTGCAAACATCAATCTCGCTGTTTTATGTTTCTTTTGGAGTAATGGCTTGTTTTTGACAAAGTGGCCTTTTAGCCCATGTTGATACAATACTCATTTCACTGTGGATATTGACACAATCTTACCAGCTTCCGCCATCATCTTCACAAGGTCTTTTGCTTTTGTCCTTAGGTTGATATGCACATGTCGAACCAAAGCACGTTCATCTCTCCGACACAGAACCCGTCTTCTTCCTGAGCTGTATGATGGCTGGACATTCCCATCTTGCTTGTTCTTGGCTATAATTGTTTAGACCGATAAAATAGGCACCTTCAGGGATCTGGAAATTGTACTCAAGGATGAGCCACACTTGTGCAAATCCACAATTCTCTTCCTGATATCTTGGCTGATTTCTAGAGACTTTTCCATGATGCTACACAAAGAAGCAGTGTGTTTCAGGTGTGCATTAAAATACATCCACAGCTGTCTCTAATTAACTCAGATGTTGCTAAAACAACTACCAGAAGCTTGCAAACACATGACATCATGATATGGGCAGTCCATAGTTGTTTAAAGGCACATCACTGCAAATTCGACGGCAGCGTGAAAAAACGGAGCAACTGGGTCAGGAGTTGAAGAGGAGGTGCAGCTGGGCTGCTTGGGACTCAGCAATGATGTAGAATGATGCAGCGAAATGAGACTTCTTGTTTCTACAAGAGCAAGGCCGCGAACATTTAGTTGTCATGTGACACATATGCAAACGGCACCGGAAAATCTTGACAGCGTGCACATTACACGCTTCGAGGATTGACAAGTCTACAGTCACATAGAGTGACTGCAGGCTTGAACCACAGGCCTGGACAGCCCATTTATGCATTTGCAGAAGAAATTTCTGAACCAATATGCTGCAATTTACAGCACCAGCAAAAAGAATGAGATTTCTGTATTTCGCTTGCACACAATGTTTATTTTTTCTAAGCAGATATGAAGCAGTTTGAAATCTGCAGCATATCAATTCTTTCCATTTTTGCAGTGTTTTTCACTCATTCAAATAGTGAAAAATCGCATTAAATAATAGCATATTTTATGTAGCGTTTTTCATGTCAAGAAATGCATTTCTGTTTTTTTTCTGCTTCAAATACTTATCATATGGATATACCCTTTGGGTTTGGAACTATAGATAATCAATTTGAGGTGTGTTGAATTAAAGTCAAATTTCCTGAAAGTTGAAGGTTATAGGAAATTTGAACAATTCACCATTTTACACTTTGAATGGTATAGTGCCACCAACAAGGAGGGACTATCATACCCTTAGTCTTGGATGGTGCTAATCTGGTATCTTGCTCTTTTCTCTACAATTTCTCAGGACAATTGGACTTCCTGCAATTTATCCTGAATATATTTGCTGCAACCAAATTTCTAATTTCAAAAAGTTAGATTTTTTTAAGGTGTCTTGCTATGCCTGATTAAATGCAACCTGTCATGTCCCAAACACTAATAATCTGCAGATATGGGGTTAATCTTCAGATAAAGAGCATTACAATGCTGTCTGGCAACTTTAATGATAGCGTGCCTATCAGGAGAAAATTAACCTTATTCCTTCCGTGAGTGGCCGGCTTTCAGCAATAGAGGTTTGTCCAAAGTGCGAACAGTCACCACTCAGTACACAGCGCTGTGAGCAGCAGCTGTAAGAACACCCCGCACATTGATTGACAGTTTGCTTTTCACAGATGCGTTGCAGTGAGCTGTCAATCAAAGTTCCGGGGTGTGCTTACATCTGCTGCTCACAGCGCTGTGTACTGAGTGGTGACTGTTCCCACTTTGGACAAACCTCTATTGCTGAACGCTGGTAGTTCTAGAGTGGAATAAAGTTCATTTTCTGCTGGTAGTCATACTGTTTATTGTTTTTTTGTGTTTTATTTGTTGATTCACAGTTTGCTTTGCACAGAGGCGCTGCAGTGTAAGCTGTGATTCAAAGTGGCGGGGTGTGCTTACATCTGCTGCTCACAGCGCTGTGTATGGAGCGGTGACTGTTGCCACTTTGGACACACCTCTATACACACGTAATCAAAATTGTTGGTACCCTTTGTTTAATGACAGAAAAACCCACAATGGTCACAGAAATAGCTTGAATCTGACAAAAGTGGTAATAAATAAAAAATCTATGAAAATGAACGAATGAAAGTCAGACATTGCTTTTCAACCATGCTTACACAGAATTTAAAAAAAAATAAAACTCATGGAATAGGCCTGGACAGAAATGATGGTACCCCTGAAAATAATGTGACAAAAGGGACATGTTAAATCAAGGTGTGTCCACTAATTAGCATCACAGGTGTCTACAAGCTTGGAATCAGTGAGTGGCCTGTATAGAGGGCTACAGATATCACTGTGCTGTTTGGTGACATGGTGTGTATCACACTCAAAATGGATCAGAGGAAGTGAAGGAAAGAGTTGTCTCAGGAGATTAGAAGGAAAATTATAGACAAACATGTTAAAGGTAAAAGTTATAAGACCATCTCCAGCAGCTTGATGTTCCTGTGACTACAGTTGCACATATTATTCATAAATTTAAGCTCCATTGGACTGTAGCCAACCTCCCTGGATGTGGCCGCAGGAGGAAAATTAATGACAAATCATAGTTATGGATAACACGTATGGTAACAAAAGAGCACAGAAAAACTTCTAAACACATTAAAAGTGAACTTCAAGCTCAAGGTACATCAGTGACAGATTGCACCATCCATCGTTGTATGAGCCAAAGTGGACTTCATGGTAGATGACCAAGGAGGATACCATTGTTGAAAATAAATCATAAAAAAGCCATACTGGAATTTGTCAAACTACATGTTGATAAGCCGCAAAAGTTCTGAGAGAATGTCCTATGGACAGATGAGATAAAAATGGAACTTTTTGGCAAGGCACATCAGCTCTATGTTCACAGACGGAAAAATGAAGCATATCAAGAATATGTCCCTACATGTCACTGTCCCTACTGTGAAACATGGAGGAGGCTCTGTTATGTTCTGGGACTATTTTGCTGCATCTGGTATAGGGTGTCTAGAATCTGTGCAGGGAGAAATTAAATCTCAAGACTATCAAGGGATTCCAGAGAGAAATGTGCTGCCCAGTGTCAGAAGGCTTGGTCTCAGTCGCCGGTCATGGGTCTTGCAACAGGATAATAACCCAAAACACACAGCTAAAAACACCCAAGAATGGCTAAGAGGAAAACATTGGACTAATCTGAAGTGGCCTTCTATGTGCCTGCCCCTGACCTAAATCCTATTGAGCATCTTTGGAAAGAGCTGAAACATGCCGTCTGGAAAAGTCAACCTTTAAACACAAGACAACTTGTGTTTCCTCTTGAGGAGTGGCCAAAATACCTGTCGACAGGTGCAGAAATCTCACTGACATTTACAGGAATTGTTTTATTGCAGTGATTGCCTCATAAGGTTGTGCAACAAAATATTGAGTTAAATGTACCATTATTTCTGTCCAGGCCTATTTCATGAGTTTTATTTTTTTTTAAATTCTGTGGAAGCATGGCTGAAAAGCAATGTCTGACTTTCATTTGTTCATTTTCATCGATTTTTGATTTATTACTTTTGTCAGGTATTTCTGTCACCATTGTGGGTTTTTCTGTCATTAAACGAGGAGTATTACCAATTTTGATCACGTGTGTAGCTGAACGGCGGCAACTCTAGAATGGAATAAAGTTCATTTTCTGCCGGAAGTTGTGCTATTTTATGTTTTTTTTGTGTTTTTTATTTTCATCATGGAGCTGGGGCTGCCGTCACTCCCACTGCTTCCTTTTCACCCTGAAACGAAGCGTCCTGTGGAGATGATGCGGAAGTCACTTACCACAAATTTGTGATCATCCCCTTATGGAAAAGCACTGAAGTCTCCTCTAGAAACAAACTCAAAATTGTTATTGGCACAATATTAGAGATGAGTGTATCTTATGAAATACAAGTTTGCCGACTTTGCCCAATTTCTCCCCTAAAATTAGATTTGCCGCAAATATTCTTGAGCAAATCTTAATACTGGAGGGCTTGTAATTGCTTGGTTAATACACGTGTTTGAGAGGAGAAAGAAAGCACGATGACTCTACTGACCATAAGAGCTTACACTCTACAGAAAAGAGAGAGAGGATCCCGCTGACCATAAGAGCTTACAATCCACAGGAGAGAGAGAGGATCCCACTGACCATAGGAGCTTACAATCCACAGAAGAGAGAGAGAGGATCCCACTGACCATAAAAGCTTAAACTCTACAGAAGAGAAAGGATCCCACTGGCCATAAGAGCTTAAACTCTACAGAAGAGAGAGAGAGGAACCAGCTGACCATAAGAGCTTACAATCCACAGAAGAGAGAGAGGATCCCACTGACCATAGGAGCTTACAATCCACAGAAGAGAGAGAGAGGATCTCACTGAACGTAAGAGCTTAAACTCTACAGGAGAGAGAGGCTCCCTCTGACCATAAGAGCTTAAACTCGGACAAGTACAGAGATATCTTGGATGAAAACCTCTTCCAGAGTGCTCTGGACCTCAGACTTGGCCGAAGGTTCGACTTTCAACAAGACAATGACATCAAACACACAGCTAAAATGACAAAGGAGTGACTTCAGAACAACTCTGTGACCATTCTTGACTAGCCCATCCAGAGCCCTGACCTAAACCCAATTGAGCATCTCTGGAGAGACCTGAAAATGGCTGTTCACCAACGTACACCAACCTGACGGAACTGGAGAGGATCTGCAAGGAAGAATGGCAGAGGATCCCCAAATCCAGGTGTGAAAAACTTGTTGCATCATTCCCAAGAAGACTCATGGCTGTACTAGCTCAAAAGGGTGCTTCTACTCAATACATACTGAGCAAAGGGTCTGAATACTTATGACCATGTGATATTTAATTTTTTCTTTTTTAATAAATTTGCAAAAATTTCTACATTTCTGTTTTTTTTCAGTAAAGATGGGGTACACAGTGTACATTAATGAGAAAAAAAAATTGAACTTTTTTTGCATTTACCAAATGGCAGCAATGAAACAGAATGAAAAATTTAAAGGGGTCTGATACTTTCTGAACCCACTGTAAGTCACACAGGTGTGTCGTTGTGACTCCTTTTCTGTACCTTGGCCGTATAGATGGTAGTAGGTTTCTTTAGCACTGTTCTGAACACTATTCTTGACTCTCAGTCGCTGCACACTGCCACTTGTTCCTAACTATTCCACAATACTTACCTCATTCATAATCTCTCTATAAACACAGTATCAATGTACAAAAGAACAGACCACTACAACACCCAGTAAACATAAAAGAGTCTCACCCAGGTAAGTCCAGAGAACAGTCAAATCGTGCAGCCCCGACGCGCGTTTCGCGTGGGCTTCCTCAAGGGGTGTTGTAGTGGTCTGTTCTTTTGGACATTGATACTGTGTGCGGCAATATATATATGACATTGCAATTTCCTAGTACTATGATAGACATATGTTGAATCTTACATTTTTCATAGACTTGTATTAGTGACTTATAGCGACGGATGGCCGTCCGTTTCATCCGTTGTCCGACGGATCCGTCGAAAAATCTTTGTCCATCGGACAGAGGCAACGGACATAGGAACGTTTTTTGTGTATGTCGAAAAATGGGACAGCGACGGATCCAGCGCCATCCGTCGTTGGCTACAATGGAAGCCTATGGGCGCAGGATCCATTGCTGTCACGGAATCCAGTGACGGATTCTGTTTTTCAAGGATAAAATGCATTCTTCCATTCCGGCACCTAAAAAATTTCTCTCTCTCTCTGTGCTGTGCATGGGGGACATGATAGCAGCTAGTCAGATGTTGTGTTGACAGCTAGAGACGTAATAGGAGCTAGATAGCAACCAGGAGAGAACAGGTTAATGTGTTGGGATCATTTGGGGACCTCTCTATGTATTTCAGCTCATGTGTCCAACTAAGAAGATTATTCAATTTTCAGCCATTTGAAAAAACAAATTTAGATCCTAAGACAATCAAGGTTTCTCCCTTGTCTTTATGTAGCATCAGAGCGCAGGATGTGCGGTCTGCCATCCTTGTATAACTACAGAATGTTTTACAGGTGGTTATATATTATTGTCACCTACCCAGAGGTCAATTCAGTTAGCTGTGAACACAATTGATTTTTTATATGTAATCCTTCAAGTTTCATCACAACAACTCAAGTTTACCACGTTATGACAAATGTCTATTCACCCCCTTGGGGGAATGACAGAGTGCAGCGAGGCATAGCTATATAACTGAACACAATGAATCTGTTGCGCTGGAAGATATGATGTGAATTGGAGGTCGTGCAGATGGCTTACTGAGAACAATCCAATATGTTATGGATACACAATGTGATACGGAGTAAAAGAAAGCTGTTATCTAAAAACAAAAAGGAGAATAGCAAAATAGCCTAGGAAGCAGCTTAGGATAAAATCAGTCTGTAGTCAGGTTACAGGACATTCATACACATGAGCACACTCAGAGTGGCCGTATTGGGGCATTTCTTTGTATTTTGAGGTCGTCTAAACACATAAATACACATTAGACTAACCTCGGCCAACACCACCGATATCAACGGATTCAGACAACAGTAATGAGCATAAGGACCCCTGACTCTCCTCTGAAAGATGATGTGGAGGGAGATAAAGATCCGACATGTCCCATTTAGGACTGCCAATCCTTTTGCTCTCTTAAGGTAGGTATACAGAAGCGTATTTTCAGTCCGAGTGCAGTTCGTGAAAAACCGGACAGCTCAAGGACCAACCCACCACGGCGCTACAGTTTTCTTTCACAGCTTCCCTATCAAGCCACACCATTCTGATGAAGGTCCAGATTCAGGGCCGAAACGTTAAAAATTCTGGAATAATTTTCTGGATATTTTGGATTGCATGAAAAAAAATTTGCTTTGCTTGACTTCACCATTCAATTCTAACGGTGTGTAGAAAAAAATGGATCTCATAAGGAACATTCATACAGCATCCATTTTTTTACTGATATATTGCAATTGACAAGTGCGGAAAAAAATCAGACATGTGCAGGAGGACCACATAGAATAACATTGGTCCGGGTGCAATCCAATGTTTTGTTGGATTGCCTGTGGGCACTCCAGGGATCCAGTCCAGACCGAATAAGCGGTCAACTTCAGATGCAATTACTGCGCCGCAGAGATTTTAGGTTACGTTCCCACAGTCAGTAAACGCTGCGAGTTGGATGCGGCATACATCCGTAGTGTCCAACCCGCAGCGTCCAGATGTTACAGCATAGTGGATGGGACTTCAAGAAATCCCTTGCCCACTATGCGTGCCCGACGCCCGCGGATCACCCGCAGAGACGGACATGAGGCACGTCTTTCCAGACCCCACCATGTCTATTTATCTTGCGGAATATAGTAGAAAAAGGCGTGCACTCTGTAGTAACGAATAGGTGCAGGCTGAACCTGGAACTAGGCCAGATAATCATGTAATTGGAAAAACAGCTGCACTCAAACAATCTTTCAATGCAAGTGAAAAAAGTTTTATTTGAAAACACCACAGCATAAAAAACGTGTAGAGGTAACGTTTCGATCCTGCAATGTGTCTTTCTCAAACCTTAAGGAAGATAACGGAAAAGGAACAGAGGAGGCCACTGTGGGATATGAAAACTTGAAAAGGCTCCAGGCCATATATACGGAAATCCGATAGGGCAGGGACCAACTGAAGGTCCTGGTAGGATGAAGGTTCAGGTGCAGTCGGCCGTCGGCACCTGAACCTTCATCCTACCAGGACCTTCAGTTGGTCCCTGCCCTGTCGGATTTCCGTATATATGGCCTGGAGCCTTTTCAAGTTTTCATATCCCACAGTGGCCTCCTCTGTTCATTTTCCGTTATCTTCCTTAAGGTTTGAGAAAGACACATTGCAGGGTCGAAACGTTACCTCTACACGTTTCTTATGCTGTGGTGTTTTCAAATAAAACTTTTTTCACTTGCATTGAAAGATTGTTTGAGTGCGGCTGTTTTTCCAATTACATATTTATCTTGCGGAGACGTGAGCCTCTTCAAGATAAATGTCCCCGTACAATGTATTGGACGCGATGACTCCGCACAGTTCAATGAACACATGCGGATTCACCTGCATTCTATAGCCGGCAGCACTTTGGACGCAGCGGACATGTGCTGCGTCCAAAGCGCTGACGTTTACTGATCGTGGGAACGTACCCTTAAAGAACTGCTGAAGCCTGTGATTGGCTGCAGCGGTCAGGTGAATGGAACAGTGCAACATCCGTAAAATATCAGACAAACCATTTAACTCATTCTGCAGTCCGCTTATGTATAATAGAAGCTGTGGAAGGCAGAAGTCAAACAGTCCATATTTATGGGCATCTTTTACAGGTGCATTCCTGGCAAAGGGCAAACATTGATTTGATTTAGATTTCTCTTATGTCACTTATTTTGCATTTTGCTAATTTTTAAAAATAAACTATTAACGTCTCTATTTTTTAAAGGATTTTATACTTTGCAGAATTTTTTCTGCATCTGTCTAAAAATTTGACACAATATGTATAGGCTTAAAAAAGATGAGCATACATATATTGCATGCATGAGTTTTTTAATTCATTGTACGACTGTGACATGTAATGATTTAGTCAATATTAGGGATCATTAATAGTTTTGCTGTATTATTTATGGCTATACGAATATCATAAAATCAACTGGTTTTTTTGTATCTAACTTGGATTTTCATTTTTTTTATCAGTTGCATTTGCAAATTATCCTATCACATCCCAGTGGCCACTAGATGGCGATATGGCAGCTTGTGTACAGTTTTTCCTTTTTTCTCCTGTGTCATTACGGTAGTGTTAGCACCGAAATAAATAATCACAGCAATTATATAAAAATTCACACTTCCCACCATCAAACACTTGATTCTTTTTTTGAAGGTGATAAATTCTGACTAATTAACTAAGAAACAAAGGAGGCGATATTTAAATGAACATTTCAGCAATGCAGAGGGTTTCCTGTTAGAGATATTGCAATTAAGATAATTTTATTACAATCAATGATGCTGTAAATGTTCATAGCAACATTAAGTTATTTCAAATATTGAGTATAAAAAAATAAATAATTGAAATACACTGACGAGCAAAAGGGTAACAATGATTTGAACTTTTGACTTTCAGGCTCCATACCTCACCATCCACTCCTGCTTTGATGGTGAGATTAACATCATTTTATAGACAATCATCTTGGCTATCTCATACACAAATTTGACTTGCAACTATTTTGCATATGATTAGTTCTTGGTTCTTGTCATGTCACTGCATTGTTTTGCTCCTGGTGGTGGAAAAATCTTTTTCTTTAGGTTTATTCCCAAGTGAAAGGTCACTAGTTCGAATCGAGGAGCAGTCATGAAGACGATTTCCCAAGAAAAGAGAAACAGCATCATCCAGCTCATCGATAGTGGTCTCACAGCCAAGAAAATTACCAAACTGCATCAAGTGAGTGCTATGATGGTTGGAATAATATAAAATGAAATCCGTCCATCTATTGAAAAGCCAAGAGGTGGAGGTCCATGCAAAATATCGGGGTCAACAAGTCGGCTCGTCACAAGGTTCATTAGTTCTGGAGCGAAAAACACAGCAGTAGAGGTGGCTCGTATGCTTCATAATAGTGAGATCACAGACGCTCATTACACAAGTCTGGAATGGTTGTCAAAAAAGATGAAGAAGCATCGACTTCAACATCATCAAAAGAAGCACTGGCTTGAGCTTGCAAAATGGTACTGGAAGTGGACAGTAGAAGATTGGAAACGGGTGATTTGGAGCAATTAGACGAAAGTCAATAGATGAGCCTCTGATGGGTGTATATCGGTGTAAGGAGGTCAAGGGTATTAACCCTTGAAATGTTTCTTTTTATGTGTAAATGTATGCCTTCTATGTACTGTATGATGTCATCTTCTAGTGTTATGTCTGATTAGTGGGGGTATAGATATAGATAGACAGTGAATCCTTGTGGACATTAGAGAGGGGCACCAGTAGTGTAGAGTGTATATATATATGGTAGATATAGCTTTGCGAGGGATCACTAATTGGGGGCATGTTAGAGATCCAGTTAGGAAGTTATAAAATAAGTCAGCGCAGTACCTGGGTAGGACTCTAGATAGGGGCATTGAGCACATCCAGTCCAGTAGGGACAAATGGTTAGGGACTTTTTGTCAGGGAAAGATCTCCTCATAGCGGAGGTCTGTCAGGAAGATTTCATCATAGTGGAAGTCAGTCGGGTGTGGACATTGCTATAGTGAGGACGTCCATGTTCCTGGGCCCTGCAGCAGAGACAAGTAGAGTGGAAGGTACCTGCAAACTGAGAGCAGCCAGTGAAGGATTCACCGTGGGAATGTGAGCCCAAAGTCTGTGGGCTGATGTAGCAGAGGCCAGTGGAAGATCCACTGTTGGAACGCTCAGCATAAGTGTGCTTTCATGAGCGTAGTAGTGAGTGGGCCACCAGCGAGTATCCGGGCAGGATAACCAGAAGGGGGTGGACGACCTAGTAGATGTGTATTTCTATACTGGATTGAAGTGTCTCCAGGGAAAGAGATCAAAGTGCCGTTTTCACCGGGCTCCTTGTCCTGTCAATACTTTGTGGTCCATTCTGGTGTAGCAGAGAGGAAGAAGCAGAGTTGTGGAAAATGTACTGCTGGTACCGTATAAGACATGCTAATGGTGTCTTGGATGTGCTGTGTCCGGAGGAAAATAAAGCAGAACTCTTTGACATGATTCTAGACTCTGATTCTAATTATTCTGTATACTCTGTCATGGGGGAAGAACACCCCAGGAAAATAGAGGTAACCGGACTGAAGAATGCAGCTGCCTCCAGTAAGTTCACCCCTCGGCCAACCCTTTACATGAGTCTGGAAGAAATAAGGGAAAAGGGGCTAACGGATGAAGAAATTGAAGGAACTGTCAAGTTCAATGGAGAAAGCTTGATGTTGGTTGTTTCACAGCCAAACGCTTTGTATACTTGACCAGGATGGTGGTCTCAATGCTGAGCTATATGTGAGTATCCTACAAGATAAGTTACTTTGTACACTCAAGTACTATGGCTATGAAAAAAACGACAGTGTTTTAGCAAGACAATGACCCGAAGCATACGTCGAGATTGGCAAAGAAATGGTTCAATGACATTGAAGTAGAGGTGCTGGATTTGCCTCCACAGTCCCCAGGCCTCAACTCAATCGAACACTTGTGGGTAGAATTGAATAAAAAAATGTATAAATGCCCAAGTGAGTAGACCAGTATGCACCAACTTTGGGAATTTGTAGAAGAGACCTGGGATCAGATTTCAGGCGAGACATGATTGAATTTCATTGAGAGCATGACCAGAACGATTCAGGCAGTGCTGAAAGGCAAAATTTGATTTAACAAAATAATAAAAATTAAAATGTGATATTTTGGAGCAAAACAGTAACAATGTAGTGACATGACAAAAATCTGCAGAACTAATCATATGCTAAATAGTTGCAAGGCAAATTTATGTGCAAGATAGCCAAGATGATTGTCTATGAAATGATGGTGGTCTCACGTTCAAAGCAGTAGTGGATGCTGAGA
>VIAB01001065.1:134190-145867 GCA_009801035.1 Oophaga pumilio | reverse complement strand
TTACTGTCACTTGGTCGCACTGAGCTCAGGGAGACCAGGCGACAATGAATAGAGCTGTCTTCAGCACCCGGCACCTAGGAACAGCACAAATTGTACTGCTTTTTTCCTCCAGGCATCAATACATGTCACTCTGATGACACACGGAAGTCATCCATGTGCACATATGTGGGACATTTTGCGGACCGTGCTGCAAAACCTGACATACATTGGGTGTACGTGTGTCTGTATTTGCGGTCCTTACAAAAACGGACTGGATATGGACATGAAAAATGGTCATGTGAAGGGAGCCTTACACTAATTTTTCTTGGAATTGGCCAAAGGCTCTCACTTGATCAAACAGCTGAGAGGGATGTGCAGTGCTATAAAATGAGCCTAATTAATACTGTTAAAAATAAAAATCAGAAGGGTGCTTCCATTTCTTAAACTGCTCTTATGAAATGAAAGCTGAGCTGTGATTGGTTGATATAGACTACAAATACATCTTTTCTTTTAGACTGTTTCTATAAATGAAACCCTAAGTCTTCTTCAAGACTTAAAATCGGGAAGCCAGCCTGTGTTACCAGGGCTTCTTATCGATGTCCTCATTTCTCTGTGACAGATTCTCATTAAATAACATTCTCAGACGTGTTTTGAAGTCGTCTTTTTATAGACTGTGCAACAGTGTTAAGGGTACAGATATAACGCAGCTGCTCGCACACTCTGTGGAATTCTTCAAGGCCAATTTGTCGTGTCCCACAAGGAATCACCTGCTAAAATTGCTCGGCTGTGTTACAGGCTGTGTGACATTCTTAAAATACTGTAAGAAAACTTCAACGAAACAAAGGAGATATGGATTTTCCATTATAACTGGTTACTTACTTCAAAAATATCAGAAAGATTTCTGTGGAAAGGCGACCTAACTGGAAACATTAGGACTACATGGAGCCATGTGTCGCATGACACTGTAATTACAACGAAACATAGCAACATGGGATGTTGTGAATGTTCTGATTTCCTATGTTGTCGCACTGCGATCTGTGACCTCCTGTGACGGGAACCCAGAGTCACAAATATTTCCAAATGTGTTGGATTTTTTACAGCAAAATCAATACAAATGTTTTTGTCACGCAACTTTTATAGAAAACTGCTGTCACACGACGCAGGTTGTTTTGTATCCCCAGTCTAAGGGCGCAGTCAGACTGCCATATTACTCACGCGAGGATCGCATCACAATTGTCAGACAACGGTCGGCTCACCTGACCTGGGCGTGACAGCATGTAGTTCTATGGAGCTGTCACGCTCAGGTCAAGAGAGTCAGCGGCCAGTCCGAGGATTGCGATGAGATCCTCGCTTGAGGATATATGGCCGTCTGACTATGCCCTTAAACTTACACTGCCTGCCCTCAACAAGTTGATAAAACAGATCAAACTCCCCCAAAACCATTGTCACAAAGCTACATATTGATTGTACTCACACAACAGCAAGTGGAAAAGATAGCCAACCATAAACATTTTTCACGTCTGTCACATCGTGATCACAATAGGTCACACAACGCCATCTCAATAACAACCATTGCACAGTGTCACATTGCAATCTTTATGTTATACAACACGACACTGTGTAGCCCTGGTCTGAATGACCATAGTGGTGACGCACTGTTCCCACTATATAATATTCCAGTTCATCTCTTTAGGTTTCTGTTTCAGGATTTTTGCGCACTGTGCCAATAAGGATGTGACCTCTCTTTTCCTTGAGCAGGACATTACATTCATATAGTTCCCCATGTCTTGGTCCTTCTCAGCCTTTATTCACATTACGTCCATTGACATGTGGTAAAGTTTTAATACTCGAGGTTAGGACTGTACCAAATAGGGTCACCTTGACGTGGTGGAATGGCTTTTACTTTTTTTGATCAAAATTATGTTAACTATGTACCCTATATATTTTCACAAACTATTGCATTTATTTACTGCAGGGTACTTGCTTATTTTGAAAAAAAATATGGAGTGCTGACTTCATAAATATAAGAAAAATAAATTTTATTAATCACGATCAATCATAAAAAATATATATAAGAGGAGTAAAGAAGGAAACATTGAAAATGAACTAAGGGAACAGTCAGAAAGATTGGGCTTCCAATGTTCAGAGAAATTGCTTATAACAAGTGTATCGCTAGATACAGCGGGTCAAACATATAGGAGTTCCTGTTATCAACTACTGTAGTGGTGCACCTATGAAGCGGTACCTCCAAGGAAGCGAGAAAATTGTATATACGGCGCATCCATATCATATTAATCTTCCTATCCCTACACAAGCAGTCTAGATAGAGAACTCATGCAAGTACAACCCATATCATTACTGAATCAATATCGATTTCATTGAGGAAAACTTACCCATTTTAAAGTGCAAGTGCAGTTCAATATTCCTTAGGGACCTCCCCAACGTGCGTTTCATGTTTGTGTTCTCAAAGGGGTTTTATTTTGGTCTTATCTTAGATTTTATATTATAAATAGTGATGAGTGAGTATGCTCATTGCTTGGGTTTTCCCGAGCATGCTCGGGTGGTCTCTGAGTATTTGGGCGTGCTCGGAGATTTAGTTTATGTCACTGCAGCTGCATGATTTGCGACTGATAGACAGCCTGAATACATGTGGGGATTCCCCAACAAACAGGCAATCCCCACATGTATTCAGGCTGTCTAGTAGTCGCAAATCATGCAGCTATGGCGACAGAAACTAAATCTCCGAGCACTTCCAAATACTTGGAGACCACCTGAGCATGTTTGGAAAAACCCGAGCAACGAGCACACTCGCTCATCACTAATTATAAACACTGCAAATAGCTGCTGATTGGTTGGTGGTTTTCCAGATCCAGAGCTCCCCACCGATTTCATAAAAGAGCGCACACATAGCAGTGTACGGGTTCAATAGTAAGTCTATGGTCTATCGGTACATGCACACGTTCAGTATTTGCAGCAGAAAAAACTGCAGCAAAATCTGATATGTTGGCATGAAAAAACTGCATAAAATGTGCATTTTTCCAATGTTTTTAATGAGTATTTTGCATGTGTTTTTAATGCGTTTATCTCCTTTCATTAGAAAAGGTGAAAAATGCTGCAAACACGCTGAAGTAATTAACATGCTGCAAATTTGAAACTGCAAGGAAAAAAAGGAATGTGTGCATGAGACTTTACTTTGCTAGTATGAAGAAATCCTTTGTTGCTTGTGACAAACACTCAACATGTGCACATACCTTATAGGACAGTACACTTCATCCCACAGAGCAGAGAACAGACCCATATCCTTACTATTTATTCTTAACACTGCTCTGTGTGCTATCTGAATACAAGAGCTGTACACATCAGAGAGGTATTTTGTGTGATCGGTGGGTGTTTCGGGACTTGGACTCACGATCAGCAGCTTCGCACGCTCCCACAAGAAACAGCAATAAGCCAAGTACTGTAAGGAGACATTCCTGAGTACTGCAGATCTATGTATTGGAATAGCAGCTGATCTGCAGTACCTGACCAATTAATCGTGTATGGAAGGGTGGTGTTTAGAGAGAGTGTACAGAAGGAGCTGGCATCAGCTGGTTAATGGGGATGTTGGGTGATGGACAACCACCAATATGATAATGCTCATTTATTCTTCAGACAGGTCATCTACTGTACATAATAGTAGTGGACAGCAGATATAATAAATAAAATAATTTACTCCCAAATGTTGCTCGTTTTTGCATAAAATTGTATTACTGGTTCCTTAATCTTACAAGGAAGTTACCCATTTACATGTCTGCCCAGGGCATCATTTAAGTGTATCACAGAAGTATGTGGAGCTATGAAATAATTAATCCAGAATTTAATATGATGTATACAGGCTGTACCCTGCCATCTGCCACCATCGCACTGTAATCAATATGTCCATTTATCGATTCTTCCTACAGGTACGTGACCAAGCTTTCCACACTGACTATCCCATACCTCAACTGCTTGCAACCACTTGGTACGTGACCCAGCTTTCCACACTGACTATCCCATACCTCAACTGCTTGCAACCACTTGGTACGTGACCCAACTTTCCACACTGACTATCCCATACCTCAACTGCTTGCAACCACTTGCTACGTGACCCAGCTTTCCACACTGACTTTCCCATACCGCAACTTCTTGCAACTACTTGGTTTGCTTTTCAACTAACCCCTGAAATACTCCCAAAGTTATTTATGAACTTGTTTACTCTGACTTGATCATATGCATATGGCTCACTCTTAATTATGTGACCAAGATGGGCACACAGCTCTCCCCTCTGCTTCACACCTGAATGCACTTTCTAGCACATATATTGCATAGCATAAGTCTGCCAAGATGACAGTGTGCCAGTGCATCATATAAGTGTATCATAGAAGTGTGTGGAGCTATGAAAGAATTAATCCAGAATTGAACCAGAATGGAACTGAAGGTAACTGGATAGTCACTGTAAACAATATGTTTGTTTTCACTCTCAATCTTTCACTTTCTACTCATCCCCCTAATCCCTACACCAAGTAAGGAACTGGTTATCTCTCCCTCCATCCCCCCCATCCATCTTACCTCCTCCTCAGAACTTATCCTCAACATACAATCTTCTGTCTCCAAACACAAAAAAAGCCCTCTCCTGCTCCCGCCTGCCATCACTTTCTCTGCTCCTCCTCACTGCTGGTTATATTTCTCCAAATCCTGGCCCCACATCTCCACCGTCATTTCTACCTCCCATTCACGCTGTATCACAAATTTCAGTAACCTCTCTAACCTTATACCAATTTGCCCAGACCCCGCTTCTCCAGTACCACTAACAGGAACTCTATGGAATGCTCGTTCTGTCTGCAACAAACCTTCCTACATCAATGATCTTTTCACTACTAACAAACTTTCCTTCTTCGTTATCACCGAAACCTGGCTCACCCCCTCTGACACAGCCTCTCCAGTTGCACTTTTGTATGGTGGATTTCACCTTCCCACACCCCCTGCCCCAGCAGCAAGCATGGCGGAGGAGTTGGTTTTCCCCTGTCAGATAACTGCTCCTTCACTCACATTCCACTGCCACCCTCTGTTACCCTCCCTTCCTTTGAGGTGTACTCTGTGCGCATCTACTCCCCCATCAACCTCCAACTGGCTGTCATTTACAGCCCCCCAGGGCCAGCCACCACCTTCTTCAACCACTGCATCACCTGGCTATTTCATTTACTCTCCGCTAATATCCCCACTATCATCATGGTTGGCGGCTTCAACATACCCATTGACACATCCCACTCAGCTGTCAGAAAACTTCTATCTCTCACTTTCTCCTTTTGCCTCGCTCAATGGTGTTCTGCAGCCACTCACAAAGATGGCCACACGTTGGATCTCATCTTCACCCACCTCTGTTCCCTATCTAACCTCTCTAACTCACCTCTACCTCTACTCACATTCTCTTCCCTTTCTTCTTCAGGTCCACAACCCCCACCCCAAAAACTTGTACACCCTCGCAGAAATCTCAAACACCTCGATCTACATTCACTCTCTGAATCGCTTCTCCCTCTTACAGACATAAGTTCTCTAAACAATGCGGATGCCACTGCCACTTTATATAACACCACAACAGTATCAGCTCTCGAATTGGTCGCCCCTCTCACACATACCAATGTTCGCAAAATCAACAGACAACCCTAGTACACCAGCCTGACAAAGAACTGAGGCGGGCTTCCAGGGTTGCTGAGCGGAAATGGAAAAGATCACACTCCAACAAAGACTTCATCGCATTCAAGCAGTTCCTCAATATTTTTAAGGTCACACTCGCCACAGCAAAACAAACCTACTTCTCATTTCTCATATCCTCCGTCTCACAACCCTAAACAGCTATTCAACACCATCATTTCTCTCTTCCCCAGCAACTCCTCCCTCTCCACTCATCTCAGTTGAAGACTTTGCCTCATTCTTCAAACAGAAGATTGATAACATCAGAGAAAGCTTTGGCCTACAACCCCAGAGTCCCTCCTCCTCCTAACTACTCAGCCCTCCTCCTCCAAAATCAGCTTCTCCAATATTACAGAAGACCAATTTTCCACCCTACTCTTGAGATCACATCTCACCATCTGAGCACTCTATCTGATCCCATTCCACTTTATCCCAAACCTCACTACAGTCTTCATCCCAACCCTAACCCATATCTTCAACCTATCACTAACAACTAGTGTTTTCTCTTCATGTTTTAAACATGCCTCAATCACACCAATCCTTAAAAAGCACTCACTTGACGCATCCTCTGTATCTGGCTATCACTCCATATCACTTCTCCCCTATGCCTCAAAACTACTGGAACAACATGTCCATATTGAACTGTCCACCCACCTCTTTTCCTGCTTCCTCTTCGACCGCTTACAATCTGGCTTCCGACCGGCCTCCATGTATGGACAAAACTTCTCCTGCTACAATAGTGTAACCTGTCAAGAAGCTTTAATGGAGTCTACACACTTACTGTTTTTCTCCAACATTAGTGCCTCATCTGGTGGTATGCAGAATTAGAGCTTAGCCCCCCTCAACTTAATAGACATAAACTGCTATGCCAGATATCTAAAAAACTTTACATTCAGCTAAGACACTGCGGTAGTCCCCCCGGTCTTTCTTTGGTGATGGCCAGCTTGTGCCAGCACTTGTGCTGTATTTTTCCAGCATCAGTGATGAGACATCATGACAGTAGTAACACACATGACTGTAGTGGCTTTTGATTTGCTTCCAGTGGTCACAGGCTGACCTGTCAATAAAGACCACAAAGATCTCCCAGGCATCAGTGCTTTATCGGCATAGGTTAGAAGAGTTGAGTACTGGGTCTGTTTTATATAATTCCCTGTTTTCCTTTTGTCGCAAAACTGGATAACTCCTTATATTACTGATACAACTGGATGAAGTCAACCTCAATCAGTGAAAGGAATTGTAGAGCTTGGATGTAGAAAAAAGTGTGTGCTTTCAGCTCACCTCTCAACTACTTGTTTAGATCTATGGGAAGTTCTTGGATGAAAATTGTAGAACGTTAAAAAAACAGGACATCCTGGGGATAGTAGCAAAAAAAAACCCTGCGTGTTTCGATCCGGGATTTGTTTATGGTTCTTATTTATTTCAATAAACGTTTTTCTTTTTATTCACACTGTAAAACAAGTGCTGGATTTTTGCTACCTTTATAAGAGATTGGATGTGCAACTAATACTTGTCAAGTTTGTCATGGCCCTATTAATTGACTTTAACAAAGAAAAAAAAGAGCAGTGGGGCGCTCATAGAATTATACCTGGTGGTCAGATTAGGTATCTATTAAAACAGAGATCCACTCACCGATCCGGGTTGTGCAACCTCGGAAGTAGCCTGCGGTTAGTGAAGAGCCAGCCGTCGAGCTGGAGGGGATGGAGTCCAAGCTGACATGTGACTGAAACACGTCACCTAAGGTCCTGCAGATCTCCTAATAGTGATGCCTGTGCTGCTCCATCCGCAGCCCTCAAGGGTAGTGTGGATAAATGAAGAAAAAAATTTGCGGTCAAGCGGAGCGCTGGGCATGCAAAAAAGGGCAAATGATTAATAAAAATAAACAAACCTTTATTAAAATGCTAAACACACAATGCGTTTCGGCGGCTGAATACCGCTTGACCGCACATTTTTTTCTTCATCTATTCATTGACTTTTTCTTGGAGCATCAGATCTGCTCTTAATATGGACAAAATCAGATCATACATATACAGAGGTGTAATGAAATGGTTTGAATCAGCAACTCTCCATATTCTCTAGAGGGCTAAGCACTAGATGGCTCAGTATTACATATCCACATATGAACTGCAGGTTTAGCATAATTCACCTTGTGATATCTCAAGTTACCAAGGTCTCTTACTCATACTGGTTTATCTTAAATATTTACTATCCATAGTATAAAAGTAAAATCTGATATTACAGTACTTTATATGTCAATCTTTATGCTACAGTTCATCCTTTCAACCTCCTAATGTTACAGCAATTCCATAAACAGAAGATATACAACTATACATGGACGCGATCAAAATCAATATTCAAGGTCTAAATCCACCCATTTGTTTCTACCAATACAGGTAGACTATATGGACAAATGTAATGGGACACAGGTTACACCAACAGGAGCTTTTGTAATGTCCCATTCTGAATCCATTAATATGGAGTTGGTCCCTTTGCAGATATATCAGCTCCCACTCTTCTGGAAGGGCTTTCTATCAAATTCTGGAGTGTGTCTGTAGGAACTTTTGCCCATTCATCCAGAAGAGCAATGGTGAGGTCAGACACTGATGTTGGTGGAGAGGGCTGGGTTTTTCATTCGAGTTTATCTCAAAGGTGTATGACTATATTGAAGCCATGACTCTGTTTAGTCAGTCAAGTTACTCTGCAGCAATCTCCCCAAACCATGGCTTTATAGACCTTGCTTCATGCACTTGGGCACAGTCATGCTAGAACAGAATAGGACCTTTTTCAAAATGTTACGACAAAGTTGGAAGAATACAATTGTCCAAAATTTCTTGCTGTGCTGAAGTATTAAGATTTGTCGTCATTGGAACTAAAGGGTTTGGGTCGACCCCTGAAAAACAACCACATAGCATTATACCTTCACCACCAACATTTACAGTTGTCACAATGAAGTCAGGCAAGTAACGTTCTCCTGACATTGGCCAAACTCAGATTCATCCATTGAACCAGGAAATCATAAGCGACTTCAACTCCTCAGCACTCGGTGACCCCGCTCTGTAACCTTATGTGGTCTCTATTTTGTGGACCTGTGACAATGGGATGGGGGCCACACTCACTCATAGCACCAGAGATGTGGTAGAATCACAGCGTTTTTTCCACAATTTTTTGAAGCACGTTGAATGTAGTCTGGTTGAAAAACCTGAATTAAATAATTCATAGTTTTTTCATATAGTGCATTTATTTTACAACTGTCATATTTACTCATGTAAAACAGTGATCTTTGCCCCACCTAATATTAGATATGGGGATGAGCACATTCCTTTTAGAACACAAATTTATTACTGGATATGTAATATGTATCCGACTTACTTACCACAAAACATGGTCCAGCAGATGTCTTCAGACACTCCTCCAACAACCTCATACGAGTCCTCTGCAGTTCAGGGCTATCCCATTCTTCTTCTGGTATCCCCCAATACAAGTCTATAGCCTAGGATTTAAGGTTACATATTAGTATTTCAAACAGAAGGACGAAATAATAAAATCATCTTCAATGTTATAGTCCCTTTACTCTCATTGTATTAGATGTATTTTTGACTTGCCCAAGGTTGTGTGATATCCTATAATTTATATTGTTGTATATACCGTATGACTAAGTCCTAAGGTTCCAAGAATTGTAATTACAGACAATGATATTATGGGGGATGCACACAAATTTACAGAAAAACTGGATTATCATGAATTATATTTAGATTTAATTGTCACGTGTTTCCTAGTAAAAACAAAAGGGAAATTATATGATAACAAAGACTCCTATTGCGATGCCGTTTTAACAGTCAAGAAAGATTATTTGTGCCTACTGTATAGTAGAATAACTTTCTATGGCCGAGTTCACAACAGGCCACGGGTAAATGGCTTACTGGTGTGAGAAAAACCTGTGGAAGCCACAGACATTCTCATACCACACTGTTCACTAGGTAAACCTGTTATTTTAGTATTCATTTGTAGAGATGAGCAAAGAGTGTTGAGGCACCCGGTACTGACTTCTGTTCTTTGTTGCAGCATGTCCTGGGTAGATTGAGTGAATATGTTCGGAATCGTTCGTCGAATCTGAATTTGCCATATTCATGCCATATTAGTACCCTATTCTTACCGAATTTATGTTTGATGATCGGTTCCGAATATATTCGTTCATTTCTACTCCCATTAACTTCAATGACGTCCTGCTGTGTTCGGCGAATATTGCAAAAAACAATATTCGGCGCTGAACAGAATCAGAACTGAATTTTGAAAAATTTGCTCAACTCTAGTGCTGCGCACTTCTGTCGCTTCCTAGGCCCTGCGACTTCATGATGCTGTTGTGCACTATACGCCATGGCATCTCTAGGCCTAGAAAGTGACATACGTGCCAAAGAGATGTAAGGCTGAGGAGGCCACAGAAGTGAAGTCCAAATGCAACAAAGGACTAGAACAAAGGTTACTGCTAATCTTTTTGTTCTTCTCCAGTCCCTGGCATACAGCTAAGGATTCAATCTGCGCTATATTTTCAGTATTTCTGTTGTAGGACCAGAAAAATAAAAATAATAGGAGTGATAAAATGCCACACCTTGCCTACTAAACAAGCCCCATTGACTTTAATGCAGCACATAGAGATTCTCACACCGTGGATATCATTTGCACTATATTATCCAGCATTTTTGGCAGATTCTGCAAGAGGGCCTCCAAAGCATTCGTGCTCAAAGTCAATAAGGGTGTGAGAACAAGCGGTTTCCATACTCTGATTGCCCGAATAGTTTGAGAATCACAGCAGTTTTCTGTTCCTAGGTTGTCACACCGTAGAACAGAGAACAAGAATATTGGAAACATGGCCTTCAATAATAAGAATGACCTCTAGTAACTCTTTAAGGCCGGGTTCAAACTTGCGAGAGACTCGCACGATTCTCTCGCATGAACACCCGGCGCTGCTGCCGACACTCGGACCGGAGCGTGTGGCTGCATGTATTTCTATGCAGCCGCACGCTCTAGTCCCAGTGCCGGCGGCAGTGCCGGGTGTTCATGCGAGAGACTCGCGCGAGAATCGTGCGAGTCTCTAGCAAGTGTGATCCTGGCCTTATTGTTGTAATTCACTGAGCTGCGAATCTGCACCAAATTCATCTCCTATAGAAAGTAATGCATGCAGAAAATTCTCAACAAATGATGGTTATTGAAAAAATAAGGTAAGAGTTATAGCAGAAAAAAATGACTTTCAAGAGCTGAATTATATTTATTATGTGTTTTATATACTTTCTGTGCCTTGGCCGAAAATGGCACGGTTCAGTACGAGCTTTGTGGCCTAACATAACACCATCTGCAAAAAATAGAAGTAAAAAATGGAAAAAAGCACCAAAGTTTTAGTGCATATTTTTGGCACAAAGTATGTCAACATATAGTTGATGTAAATGTAGACTAGACAGGCTGTGCCATATTTATCACATGGCAAAAAATATCAACCTTTATGATAAATCTGTAGCATTTCAAAACTGTCTACTTCAAACTTGCACTGTCAAAAAATGATACACTATGATAAATATGCCCTAGTCCATGTAATCTGCATACTTTTGGTATTTTCCTTCCTTTCCTTCTTTTTGGATTGAACACTTTCTCTCTATATGGCTATGTTCACACGTTGCGTTTTTGCAGCTTTTTTTATGCAAATTAAAAGCTGCTTTTTACAGTACCAGCAAAAGCAAAGAGTTTTCAGAAATCTAATGCACATACATTAGTTTTTACTCCTAACTGAGTTGAAAAACTGATGCTTATGTGGGGTTAAACCACTGTTTGGGCGCACGGCAGAGCTTGGAAGGGAAGGAGCGCCGTTGGACTTTTTCAATGAAGAATTGGCTGGAATTGAGATTGGATGCCATGTTGTGTTTGGAGAACCCCTAATGTGCCTAAACAGTGAAAACCCTCACACGTGACACCATTTTGGAAACTAGACCCCTTAAGGAACTTA
>VIAB01001065.1:100556-112070 GCA_009801035.1 Oophaga pumilio | reverse complement strand
GGGACAATGCATACCCGGCTTATACTCGAGTCAATAAGCTTAAACAGTTTTCTGTGGCAAAATTAGGTGCCTCGGCTTATATTCGGGTCGGCTTATACTCGAGTATATACAGTATTTTTGCGCCTTCTCCTATCTAATACATTTTTGCAAAAAATTCTGAAAGCTGAATCAACCACTCTTTTTGTCCACTTTGTTGAATAATGGTTGCAATTCCTAAAGGTTTCATAGGACACAGCTCTGACAAAAATTAAGAGACCACTTTCAAATGTTCATATTTTTGAGTAAAATGTAAATTTTTCTTTTAGTCTATAAGCTTCTGACAACATGTCTCCGAATTTCCAAGCAATACATTTTGTATTTCTTTTTCTGACAAAGGAAAATGGTTAAAATTTAAAACAAACCCAGTACTTGCAGACTTCAAATAATGCAAAGAAAACAAGTTCATCATCATTTAGAAACAACAATACTAATGTTATAACTCAGGAAGAGTTCAGAAATCAATTTTTTGTGGAATAACCATAATTTTTAATCACAGCTTTCATGCGTCTTGGCATGCTTTCCACCAGTCTTTCACACTGCTTCTGGCGCAAAATTTAAGCAATTCTTCTTTGTTTGATGGCTTGTGACTATCCATCATCCTCTTGATCACATTCCAGAGGTTTTCAATGGGGCTCAGGTCTGGAGAATGTGCTTCCCATGTGATGTGGAGGTCTCTTAATTTGTGCCAGAGCTGTATTTTCTGTCAACCCCTTTAATTAAACCTGAAAGTCTACATTTCAATTACTGCTCAGTTGTTTAAATTTACATCCCAAATAAAGCCGAATTTACAAAGATTCTGGTCCTAATGGTACTGTATTCTGTTTCTTTGGTGTTTATCTAAAAGAGGTTGACCAGGTAGTAGATAACCTCTTTAATCCATAATGATGAACACATATTAAATATTTTCTCAGTCTTTTGGCTAAGACTAAAAGTAGTATCTGTTCTTATCAGAAGCAGTGCTAAGACTTGCGGGCTATAATTGCGGAAGAATACAGAAAGAGTATTCAAGACCAGCAATCATCAAAGAAGCCTTCAAGATTATGGCCTCGATTCAAGACCGGCAATGTTCACATCTGTGTGATGAGGGAGTGTGTTGAACTCACATGCTCTTGATTCATTAAGTGGTGGGTGCTTCTGTGTGCCATGTAAGAAATATTACTCCAGTCAGGGATTGGAGTAAGATCTCAGGTTTAAGGAACATCACAGTTTATCATGAATTTGCGTTGCGCAAAAATTTAGCAACTTTACAAAGCTTTACAAATTGCTATGATGAATCGGGACTCTAGACTTTGGAGATATTCCAACAAAAAAGATTTTTCAACAGAAAATGTAATTGACTAATATCTTTGGGACATCTCCACCTCTTAATGACTTTGGCACCTCTTGCAACTGTCATGCGCATCTGCTAGACATATTACTCCAACCAGGAGCTGACGTACATTTCTGACATAATCTACTCCACATTTTTGTGGCATAAATCTTCAGAAATGTGTCAGGCATGGCTAGGCTACCCTCCACCTAGACTTAGCTTTGTCCATTTTTCAAAAAGTTGGTGGAGCAGGCTAAAACAAAGGTGATGCCAGTATTCTAGGTTATACTGCTTAATTACTTGGGCCCTAGGCATTTTTGCTAAAAGTTTGGAGAACTGCAGCACAGCGTCAAAGTTTTGGCTGGCACAATCACTCACTTCCACTTTCTTAAGAGGTGTTTAGATTCATATACAGTATGTGCTAAGTACTTTACCTGAAATTCCATATTATAGTTTTCTCTGCAGAATTCTCTCAGCTTCGGGTACACCTGCTCTCTTAGGGCATTCCTCTCTGCTTCTGTATCTGCATAAAACATAATAAAAAAGAACATTAAAAATAATTCTAAATTCAAAATAAAAATAATAGCCATTAAGGCAAAATTGTGCAAGATGAAAAGGGCCACAATAAAAGAAACCATTATAGAATACAACCAATTTCTTAGAGTACAGAGGATGTAAAGTGATGACAAAATCAAATTCTTTTGCAGATCTGAAGGACATGAGAGAAAAATTCTGGCGGCTTTTACCTCATTTGAATAATCTAATCCTACAAAATGAAATCATATTTTTGCATGTTACTATAATGCCATTTGCAAAGGATTTAGAACACATCAATATCTGCCCAAGTGTTCAACTATGTCTTAGGTCCCCTGCACATGTCCTGGTGATTTCTGTACTGGAAAATACAGTACTGGTGAGATCAGTTATCCGTACCCGTGTGACAAACATGGGTATGTTTGTGACATCTGTGAGACATCTGTGTTCATGTGTCCATGTGCTGTCAGTGTGCTGTCATTGTGACATGTATGGAATGAAATGCAGCATAGAAATTAAAGCGTTTTATGTATTAAATATATTGAAAGATAGAGATGCATAGCGATGAGGAACATGATAGATAGATAGCTAGACAGATAGATGGATAGAAATATGTCAGTGTGTTTTCCAATCAGTGCTTTGCGTGTCTATTTTTCTGTACTTACATTTATTGTTTAAATAAATAAAATGAGTGGGGTTACCCCATAATCTTCATAACCAGCTGAGGGAAAGTGGCAGCTGAGCGCTGATGTTAATATTCTGTGAAGGGGTCAATACCCATAAAGGTTCCCTGGCTATTAATATCAGTTCCCATCTGTTTCCTTAGCCTTTACTGGTTATTATCGGGGGGACCCCTAAAAAAATGATGTCGGGTTCCACCTATATGTACTATTCAACAAAGGCTAAACAGACAGCTACGGGCTGATATTAATAGCCAATGAAGGTGCCATGGATATTGTCCCCCTCCAAGACTAAGAACATCAGCCCTCAGCTGCCCTAGAAATGGCATTGCCTTTAGATTCGCCAAAACTGGCACTTAGCTTCCGCTCTTTCCACTTGCCTTGTTGTCGTGGCAAGTGGGGTTGATGTCAGCTGTTTTATTTTCGCTGACATCAAGCCCAGGGGTTAGTAATGGAGAGGCATCTATAAAACACCCCCATTACTAATGTCATAGTCAAATTTAGTAAAGACATGGACAAAGCAAATTCTTTTAATTGAAACACATTGAGCTGAGCATGATAACATGGCAGCATGTGACCGACGGTGATGTCATGAAGGTTACGGCCCATCACAGACAGCAGTTCTCAGTGTGTTCCAGCTGGTGAATAAACAGGACTAAAGAGGGTTCGGGAATGTTTATTTAAATTTAAGGACTTTACTCTGTGCGTTTATTTCAAGAATAGACTTTACTCTGCCTGTGTCTTTATTAAATTTGACTATATGGTTAGTAATGGGGTGTCTTACAGATGCCTCTTCATCACTAACTGCTGGGCTTCATGCAAATAGAAAAAAAATGCTCCAGCTTCCAAATAGATCCAAAATTTATTGATTAAAACATCAAAAAGAGTCATGATAAACAGTTCACATGGGAGTCAATAGCAGCAACGCGTTTCGAACACTACATATGTGTCCTTTTTCAAAGCTGAAAAAGGGCACATATGTAGTGTT
This sequence comes from Oophaga pumilio, assembly GCA_009801035.1. Taxonomy (NCBI): domain Eukaryota; kingdom Metazoa; phylum Chordata; class Amphibia; order Anura; family Dendrobatidae; genus Oophaga; species Oophaga pumilio. The sequence goes on along the minus strand of VIAB01001065.1, from coordinate 108,520 downwards.
CGAAACGCGCTGCTGCTACCGGCACCCATGTGAACTGTTTATCACGACTCTTTTTGTTACATTTTAATCAATAAATTTTGGATCTATTAGGAAGCTAGAGCTTTCCCTTTTGTTTCTATTTGCACGTGAGACTACGTGAGATCTGTGCTTCCACACGCCACAAGCTGCTTCAGGTGGTTACCTTCTTTTCTATTTGCTGGGCTTCATGTCAGTAGACATAAAACAGCTGTCATCAACCTCACAACTATTACCCCACTTGCACTGCACCAGAATAAGTGGGAAGAGCGGAGGCTAAGCGCCAGATTTGCCGCATCTATTGGATGTGACATTTCTGGAGCGGCTGAGAACTGATGTTCTTAGTCTTGGATGGGACCAATATCCATGGCTCCTTCCCAGGCTATTAATATCAGCCTGTAGCTGTCTGTTTATCCTTTGCTGGTTAGTAAATGTAGGATGGACCCAACATAATTTTTTTGTGGCCCCTCTATAATAACCAGTAAAGGCTAAGCAAACAGCTGTGAGCTGATATTGTGAAGGACCAAATTAAGAAAGATTAGAACCAGGGCTCTATTTTGTGCTTGTGACTCCATCTTGTTGTTTACGAGATAAATTCTGTTACTTAACTAGGCTATAGTTCATGGCTGTTATGAAGCCAGATTGTTCTTCTGTTACTTAACTAGGCTATAGTTCATGGCTGTTATGAAGCCAGATTGTTCTTCTGTTACTTAACTAGGCTATAGTTCACGGCTGTTATAAAGCCAGATTGTTCTAGTTTGAACAAGATATGAGACCCGGGGGTGTATTGTTGTGTAAGACTCTGACGCATATGCTGTTATGCTTTTTTCTATGCCACATAGACACGGCCATATATGTAGCTTCCGGTTTTTCTGTATTTTTATAGGTTAAGTGCTGTATGCTAATACTATAAAGGAGGTGATATAATAAACGGGGTTAGAGATCTGCCTTGATCCTCCCAAACAGAGACACGTCTCCGTCTGGTCATTCTCAGTTGCTGGCAACGTCCTGTGGATTAATTTGGAAATCACTTGGTCAACCGTGAAGGATCACTCCAGATCCTCCCCCAACAATATTAATAGCCTGGGAATCTTTGTGGCTATTGGCCCCTTCCCAGAAAATTAACATCATCCCCGGCTTTCTCTGAACTGGTTAGAAAATGAAGGGGAAACCCACGTTTCTTTTTAAACATTTATTTAGTACGTGCTACACAGTGGGTGCTGACTACAAGTCTCATCAGCATCGCCTGATATCACTGATTGCAGGGATACCAGGCGACAATGTTGAGACTTGCAGTTAGTGTTGTTCCCAGGCAGCAGGTGCTGACTAAAAGTCTCATCAGCATCGCCTAGTCTCGCTGATCACAGGGAGATCAGGAGACAATGATGAGTTTAATTCTGCACCCGGAGAATTGTTTATTATTATCTGTTCAGTTTTCTATATAATAATGCATTTTTCTACTTTTATACATAGAATATCTGATTTACATATCTTCTATTTGGAGCCCACAAGATATCCTCCTGTACCTCCCTCCGTGAGCTACCTTATGGCCATTTTACCTCAGTCAACAGTCCTGTATAGTGTCCACACAAAATTTATTTAGATATGATGCCTAATAGCTTCCACGTTTTACATGGAAACTGCTGTTGTTAATTGATGTGTTTTTTTCTTTTTCATTGTTTTGACTTTATGTTTTGTGTTTGCATCTTATAGACATACCTTGATAAAGGGCACATATGGGCCGAAACGTTGGCTTTATTTGAATGTCTGTGATTCAATTTTATACATAAACTTTCATTTACTTGCAACTTGGAATGCCGAAGTTTATATTAGATGTTTAAGAGTTTGCCATCTGTACTACGATCAGCGCACTTTGATCCATGTTCTTACTTAGGCACCTTAGTTGCACTTTAACTGGGACACTTTCAGTCTACAGGAACTGTCTATATTCAGTGATGTGATGAAATATTTTATAGTATTGGTGTTTTCCTCTTGTTTGTACTTGTATATAGTGTTTAGTATTTTTTATGTAGTGTTCTCTTTTTTTAATACACCAAAAATATAAGACTTTGAGACTATACACATGTCCGTCTGGAAGTTTTGAGTTATCTATTCCGGTTCAGGAACACATAAACCGAATTCATGCCAAAGTGAACCCCTTTGATAACTGATGAAAATAGAAGCCAATGGGCCTCATTCATTACATTGGGGTCTGCCTGGTTTCAATTTGGTGTCAGTTTTAAGAACGGAAAAAAAAAGTGCAGCATGAAGAACTTTTACTTTCGGCAGTTCCAAAGGTGTTGACCCCCACAATAATTCAATGATGACATGTTCTAACAATATGCCATCAATTATTGAAAATACAAAAAAAAGGTTTAATTATTTGGATTAGATTCTAATCAGAGTTTGATCAGATTGGCATCAGTTTTTCTCGCATGTGGAGTTTCTCCACCTTCTCCATTCTGTTAGTCCATGAAAATCAGACTTTACTGGAATGTCCTCTGAGTGCAGCCAATGTTTATCACGGACCCAGAAGTTTTCACGGACCCATAGACTTGCATTACTGATTTTTTTATCTGACACTAGAATCAAAATATGACATGTCACTGATTTTTTCTGAAAACCAAAAAATCAGATATGTGCACAACCCCATAGAATATCATAAGTACGAGTGTTATGAGTGAAAACTATGGAGAGCCCTCGTCCAAGAAAATAGGTTGTGCAGATGAGCCCCTAAAATAAGAGTCTGCTAAATGTAAATGGTGCCGTATATGTCAGAATTGGCAAATAATTTCAGTATCAGAGCTTTTAGAGATTTACTTATGGCAGCCCAGTTCAACTATGAAATTGGGAATAGCCTCATCTGGTATGTGGAGGCTATAACAGAACATTTTATTGCTCTCATTTTAAATGTGTCTGTGCCATTTATAATGGTTACAGTCACAAAAGCCAAATCTACAGCACTCAGAGCTTTCCTTACAAGCATGCTTACTTGATACATGAACATGCAGCTTCTCTATTACATGCTCCTCTGTGCTAGCAGATATTAGCAGTCAGGTTTGCTAACTTAATTTTTTTTTGGACAGCTCATCAAAAAATCACTGATGGTCAATATTTTTTTCTAGACATGTTGGTCAACCATAATAATAATAATATTTTTTTGCTATTGCACCAGCACATATTCCACAGCACTTTACAATACAGAAGTAACATGTACAAACAAATTAAGACATTACACAGCAGCACAAAATTCAACATATACCAAGAGGCGTGAGGGTCTTGCTTGCAAGTTTGGAATCTATGAGGAAATAGTGGTGACTCAAAAGGTAAAAAAGTGTTTGTCGTTTATAGTGATGGGTGGACCCTTTGATGTTCTGGTCGATTGAGTTCGGACGAACTTTAAAAAAAAGTTCAGTTCGGGTACCAGAATGGTACCTGAATTTAAGCTTGAAGTCTGACCTCATTCAAATAAATGGGAGGCCCAGCACCCGGCGTTTCCCATGGTGTCATGATCTGCATGACAGCGCGACAAACACCGGCTCTGATCAGCAGTAGCCGGTCACAGTGCTGCGATTCCCATGCTGTCACACATGTTCTGAGCCAGCAGCTATAACCAGTGGTGAAATGGTTACCACCGGTTACAGGTGTCGACTGATGAGAGTACTACTCTCATCATCGTACGCCTGGTCTCACTGACAGCAGCGAAAGCAGGCGTACGATGATGAGTGCATTCACCATCTGGCGCCTGTCCATTTACCTTATAAATAAAACAAAAAAAATGGTTTGGGGTCTCGCTATTCTTGATAATTAGCACAGGCAAAACCTGTGCTGGTTATTATAAAGAAGTTAAAAAATGGCATGGGAGCCCCACATTTTTGATAACCAGCCAAGCTAAAGCAGACAGGCTGGAGGCTGCTATTGTCAGACTGGAAAGGGGCCATGGATATTGGCCCTCCCCAGCTTAAATATAGCAGAATGTAGACACCCCAGCTAAGGTGCATCTATTAGATGTGCCAATTCTGGTGCTTTGTTTGGCTCTTCCCACTTGCCCTGGTGCGGTGGCAAGCGGGGTAATAGTTTTGGGATTCATGTCAGCTTTTTTAAGTTTGCTGACATCAAGCCCAGGGGTTTGTAATGGAGAGGTGTCTATCAGACACCCACATTAATAGCCTCATAGTCAAACGTAATATAGACACAAAGTCAAGTACTTTTCTTGAAATAAGCACACAGTCTTTTATTTAAAATAAAAACGCCTCAACCCTCTTTTACTCATTTATTCAACAAAAAATAAAAACAAAAAAACAAAGTTATACTCCGGATGGTTTGGTGAGTGGTAACATCAGTGATGCAACCTCTCACCATGACAGCCAGAACACACTGAGCTGAGCGTGAAAACGTGACTGAAGTAAGACCGGTGGTGACGTTATTAAGGTTACCACCGGTCATACGCAGCCGCATTCTCACACTCAGCCAAGTTAGTTCCAGCTGGCGTGATGAGAGGTCGCATCATTGATGTCACTGCTCACCAAACCATCTGGATTGTCGTGGGACATGGATTATCGGTGGAAAGGTGAGTATAATTTTGTTTTTTCTTTTTCTTGAATAACTGGGTAAAAGAGGGTCAGGGAGTTTTAATTTCAAATAAAGGACTTTGTGTGCTTGGTTAAATTAAAGGACATTTTTCTGTGTGTGTCTTTCTTACTTTTGATTACGGGGTTAGTAACCCCTGGGTAACTAACGGACTCCCAGGAGAAGTCCATGTTCGGGGTCCATGCACGGACCCTGAACTTTACCATTCGGGTTCGCCCATCTGTAGTTGTATGTAATCCAGCTAGTAATATAAAGAATAGGGGCTTTACTTTGTAAATACTGGAAATTTGCCAGTTTGTCCTTACTAGTGCATTCCTGACAACTGGTGCAGAGAAGTTCTAGAGATGGAAATAGTATGTTCAGATTTTAGAGAATGCTAGTCTTAAAGGGCAGCACGGTGGCTCAGTGGATAGCACTGCAGCGCTGGAGTCCTGGGATCGAATCCCACCAAGGACAACATCTTCAAGGAGTTTGTATGTTCTCCCCGTGTTTGCGTGGGTTTCCTCCGGGAAATCTGGTTTCCTCCCACACTCCTAAAAAACATACTGACAGGGAATCTAAATTGTGAGCCCCATCGGGGACAGTGACGATAATGTGTGCAAACTGTAAAGCGCTGTGGAATATGTTAGCGCTATATAAAGATTATTATTAGGTCACTAGTGGAATTGAAATCATGGGTAAGATGGTAGACAGACATGAAAGAGAAGATGCAGAACTGTGGAGAGCTTAGTGGGTGAAAGTGATTAGTTTATATTGAACTTTGCAGTGGATGGTCAACCACTGCAATAACTGGCACAGAGTGGAGGCATCAGTGAGGCAAGTGGGCAGAAATATGACCCTGACTGCTACATTCAGGATAGATTGAATAGGGGAGAGTTTAGTAAAGGGAGAAAGATTAGTAGAGAGTTGCAGTAGTCCACATGAGAATGAATCAAAGTGAAGTGAAAGATTTCTGCAGTCAAAGGTAACAAAAGGTTGAATTCTAGAGATGTTCTTGAAATGCAGGTGGTATGAGCAAGTAAATGATCGGATAAATGACATGGAGGAAAGATCTGAGTATCTCAAATATAATCCCAAAACAGCAAGCATGCTGCTTTAGAGTTACGGTAGAACCACCCATAGAAAATGCAATATCGGGCATACGTAGGTAATTAGAGGAAATAAAAACACAAGAAGTTCAGGTTTTGACAGATTCAGTTTTAAACAGATTGAGGACATAATGTAATAGACACTGATATTTTATAGTAATGCAGGGGTGAAGTTAGGAGAAGATGTGTTTAACCCTTTTCCGACCTCGGGCGTAATAGTACGCCGATGATGGTATCCCTCCCTTTGATGTGGGCTCCAGCGGTGAGTCTACATCTTTTCCAGCACATGTCAGCCGTTTTGAACAGCTGACATGTGTCCGAAACAGCTGATGGTGGAATCGCGAACCACCCGCGGCTGTTAACCTGTTAAATGCCGCTGTCAAACTCTGACATCTGCATTTAACATGCGCTTCCGGCAAGTGCGCCGGAAATCCCGCCCATCGGCGCCCATGTCACATGACCACGGTTCGCCGATGGGTTGGCATGACAAACAGAGGTCTCCAGCAGACCTCTATGGTTGTCACGGCTGGACTGCTATGAGCGACGATCAGTGGTCGGCGCTCATAGCAAGTTAGCAATTCTGCTACATACAGGAGATCTGATCATCGCCTGTATGTAGCAGAGCCGGTCAGGTTATGGAAGCTTCTAGTCTCCCATGGGGACTATTGAAGCATGCCAAAAGTAAAAAAAAGTTTTGAAAAAATGTTAAAAAAAAATAAAATTTCAAATCACCCCTCTTTTGCCTCATTCAAAATAAAACAATAAAAAAATCAAATATACACAAATATATATCAGAATCGCCTGATCTATTAATATATAAAAACATAACCTGAGAACTAAACGGTGTAATAAGGAAAAAAAGTAAAAACGCCAGAATTAGGTTTTTTAGGTCGCCGCAAAATTGCATTAAAATGCAATAATGGCCAATCAAAAGATCGTATCTGCACCAAAATGGCATCTTTAAAAACGTCAGCTCGGCACTCTAAAATTAAGCCCTCACTCAACCCGAGATCATGAAAAATGGAGACGCTACGGGTATCAGAAAATGGTGCAATTTTTTTTTTTAACAAACTTTTGAATGTTTTTCACCAATTAGACAAAAAAGAACCTAGACATGTTTGGTGTCTATGAACTCGTAATGACCTGGAGAATCATAATGGCAGGTCAGTTTTAGCATTTAGTGAACCTAATAAAATAGCACTACAACAAAAATTGTGGAATTGCACTTGTTTTTTATTTTTTTAGTTAGATGTATAGTGACAGCGGGGCAGAGGGACCAGAGGAGGTGAGAGGGAATAGGGTCACTTGTGCAGGTAGTAGGGCTGGAAGAAGCTAGAAATCTTGTGAACTTCTTCTTTGATTGGCTCAACGAAGGAAAGTGAACTTGATGAAGTGCAGGAGGTAAAAGAATGTATGATATTAGGATATTGGAAGAAAATTTCCTTTCGGATATGGTCAATTGTTTATTTCAAGTAATAGGCCAGATCGTCAGCACTGAGGTTGGTGATAGGAGTCAGCACTTTAGGACTGAGGACGGAGTGAAAAGTGTGAAAGAGCCGGTCAGGATTGTTGGATAGTGAGGTGATGAGGGTGGGGAAGTAGAGTTGTTTGGAGAGGTGAAGGACAGAGTCTTATGTTTTAATACCTTTACAATGGGGCCAATTTCCGTTTTTTCCTCTTCTTCTTCCCCAACCCATAATACTTTTATCTTTGTGTCCACATAGACATACGACGGCTTGTTTTTTGCAAGACAAGTTGTACATTTGAATGACACCATTCATATTATCACATAGGGTACTGAAAAATAGGAAAACAATTCCAAGTGGGGAGAAATTGTGAAAAAAAAACACAATTCTGACATTGTTTTTGAGAATTGATTTAACGGTGTAGATTTTGTGGTAAAAAGAACTTTGCAATATGATTCTGCTTATTGGCACGATAACGGCGATACCAACAAGTCCAGTTTTTTTAATTTTCTTAGTGGTGAAAAAAAATCTGAAGTTTGCAAAAAATAACTATTTTGGGTTCTATCACCATTTTCCAAGAGCCATAATATTTTTATTTTTCGGTTGATGAAGCTTATTTTTTGCTGGATGAGGTAATGTTTTTATTGATATCATTTTGGGACAGATGTGACGTCTTGACCACTTGTGACAACGTTTTTTGTGGAATTGCAGAGATCAAAAACAGTGTTTTGCTTTCAGTCTTTTCTGTAAATGGCGATACCACATATACACATGTGGTCAAAATTGTTGGTACCCCTCGTTTAAT
>VIAB01001065.1:83387-96830 GCA_009801035.1 Oophaga pumilio | reverse complement strand
GGCATACATAATGGCGAATGTCAGACAACTGATCAATATATTATATTCTGTAGGTGTAGTGGTGGCAAAAATAATGATGGACCTGACACAGAAACAGGTGCTTCTCAAAAAATTAGACTATCATCAAAAGGATAATTTATTTCAGTTCTTCAATACAAAAAGTGAAATTCATATATTAGATAGAGTCATTACAAACAGAGTGATCTATTTCAAGTGTTTATTTCTGTTAATGTTGATGATTATGGCTTACAGTCAATGAAAACGCAAAAGTCATTATCTCAGTAAATTAGAATAATTAACAAAAACACCTGCAAAGGCTTCCTAAGCATTTAAAAACATCTCTTAATCTTTTTCAGTAGGCTCCACAATCATGGGGAAGACTGCTGACTTGACAGATGTGCATAAGGCAGTCATTGACACTGTCCACAAGGAGGGTAAGTCACAAAAGGTCATTGCTAAAGAAGCTGGCTGTTCACAGAGGGCTGTATCCAAGCATCTTAATGGAAAGTTGAGTGGAAGGAAAAAGTGTGATAGAAAAAGGTGCACAACCAAACAGGATAACCGCAGACTTGAAAGGATTGTTAAGAAAAGGCAATTCAAATATTTGGGGGAGAGTCACAAAGAGTGGACTGCTGCTGGAGTCATTGCATCAAGAGCCACCACACACAGACGTATCCAGGATATGGGCTACAAGTCTCGCATTCCTTGAGTCAAGCCACTCATAACAAATAAACAACTCCATAAGCTTCTTACCTGGGCCAAGGAGAAAAACTGGACTGTTGCTCAGTGGTCCAAGTAAATTTTGCATTTCATTTGGAAAGAGGTCCCAGAGTCTGGATGAAGAGTTTAAAGGCCACAATCCAAGCTGCTTGAGGTCTAGTGTGAAGTTTCCACAATCAGTGATGGTTTGGGGAGCCATGTCATCTGCTGGTGTAGGTCCACTGTGTTTTATCAAGACCAAAGTCAGCGCAGCTGTCTACCAGGAAATTTTAGAGCACTTCATGCTTCCCTCTGCCGACAAGCTATTTGGACATGGAAATTTCATTCTCCAGCAATACTTGGCACCTGTCCACACTGCCAAAAGTACCAATACCGGGTTTAAAAACAACAGTATCACAGTGCTTGATTGGCCAGCAAACTCGCCCGACCTTAACTCCATAGAGAATCTATGGGGTACTGTCAAGAGGAAGATGAGAGAGAGACACCAGACCCAACAATGCAGAGGAGCTGAAGGCTGCTATCAAAGCGACCTGTGCTTCCATAACACCTCAGCATTGTCACAGGCTGATCGCCTCCATGCCACACCGCATTGATGCAGTAATTGATGCAAAAAGAGCCCCAACCAAGTATTGAGTGCATTTACTGAGCATACATTTCAGTAGGCCAACATTTCGGATTTTAAAATAATTTTTCAAGCTGGTGTTACTAAGTATTCTCATTTACTGAGATAATGACTTTTGGGTTTTCATTGGCTGTAAGCCATAATCATCAACATTAACAGAAATAAACACTTGAAATAGATCACTCTGTGTGTAATGACTCTATATAATATATGAATTTCACTCTTTGTATTGAAGAACTGAAAAAAAATTAACTTTTTGACAATATTCTAATTTTATGAGAAGCACCTGTATATATTGTAAGGGTTACTGTTTTATTTTTTATTTTTACTTTGTGCTTTAACATCTTTTTGTTACATTTTTTTACATATTGCTCAAAATAACCAATATCTATTTTTTAATGTTTGAAGGGACTGTCCAGGGAAGAAAAATTTTTCTCCACACGATCTGTGATAACTTATCGATAGTGGGGCTCCAACCAATGGGACTCACACCGATTGAAAGTATGGGACACTTTTATCCTTGTTAGAATGAAGTGATAGGGCACATGCCCACTGTTCCTTTCATTTTCTATGAGACTTCTGGAAAAAGCCAAGCGATGCGCATCAGAGAATGACTCCTGATGAAGCATTGGTGAAACACGCGTCGTTGTTGGGTGTTTGGTAGGTGAACCCTGATGTGTCCTGATTCTTCAGCATAAACAAGTAAGAAAGGCCTCACCATATGTCTATGGCATATGTTATATTACCACTTTCATTAAAAAAATTAGTTAGTAGTCCATGTCTGCTGACAAACGTTGAATATCCAAAATAAAGGTGGATTATCGCATCATTATAAAATCTTCAAATATTATTCATGCAAAGTATAAAAAATAAACCACCAAGGCAGAGATTAAAACTAAACTATCACTCTGATTCGTTTCTGGACTTACTACCCTGAGTCATAGAGTGTAATATCACAGGGCTCATGCATTGCAGTGCTGGTGCAATGTAATGCATGAGACCAGTGATCAGAGTAGTCGAAGTCCCATAGAGGGACTAAGTAAAAAAGTAAAGCAAGATTGAAAAAATTATTAAAAAAACAAACACCCCCTCCCACAAAATAAAGAACACAAAATATTGCATCAATAATACATATATTTATGTAAAAATAAAAATAAACCAAAAAATGCATATATTTGGTATTGCTGGCTCCAAATGACCCGCCCGATCTATGAAACTGTCACACTAGTTAACCGCTACAGTGAATGCAAAAAAAAGTGGCAAGAACCTATGCTTTTACATCATTCCTCTGGGAAAAAAGTGGAATAAAACACAATGAAAAAGACGAATGTAAATCAAAATGGTACCGCTGAAAACATTATCTTGTTCCGCAAAAAACAAGAAAATACAGCTCCATCAGTGGAAAAATGAAAAAGCTATAACTCTCAGAATATAGCAATGCAAAAACAATATTTTTCTATAAAATTGTTTTTATTGTTTTAAAGTGACAAAATAAAAAAAATGATATAAATGTGGTATCGCTGTAATATTACTGACCCAACGAAAAAAGCTGCTTTATCACTTTTACCACATGGTAAACGCATAAAGAAACCCCTAACAACAATCTGAGTTGTTGTTTTTTGTTCATTCAGCCTCTAAAAAATTGGAACAGAAAATGATCAAAACATTTTTCGTATGTAACAACAGCCAAATATAAAAACCCAATATAAAACTGGTATCACTGTAATCGCACCGACCTGAAGAATAAAGTCATATAATCACTTAAACCGCATGAGAAACGTTGTAAAAAATAAATAAAACAATTCTTCACCTGCTGATTTGTTTATTCTGTCTCCGAAAGATCATGTTGCATGTTGCTTTTTGGTGCGCTCGCCGCACCAGTCAAAAGGACGCATGCGCCGCTAAACGCATACCTGCGCACGGCCTGCGTACCCAATGCTAAAGATAGGGTACGCAGGTCGCATGCGGCGTCATGCGCCCATAGGCGGAGCCGCCGGGAGGAGGCGTGGCCGGGGCGGAGCTTAGCGGCGGCCGTGCACAGACAGGCGCAGGTCGCTCAAACGCAAATGTGAAAGCAGCCTAAGACTCACCTCACATCCTACACTGAGCCCTTACTCTGAGGTTTTCATATAAATTTCTGAAATATGTGATTCAGACGGGTCCCTGGCAGAGATTCACTAGAATAAGCCAGATGGAGGCACTGTGGAGGTCGTCTGGCCTATGACTCAGTCGAGCCCATTTTTTTAGGGGTGCATAAAAGCACTGTGCCTAAAAGGTAGTTTTTGACCATAACTGCGTTACAAATTTTGTGAAAATTAAAAACTTGGGTCTAAAACTACATTATAGTGGAAAAAATCACTGCCCTGAGCACATATGGGATATCCCTGTATAACAAAATATGTGGTCCATTTTCTCCTGTTACCTTTGTGAAAATAAAAAAATTGGGGCTAAAGCTAAAGATCATTTTTAATTTTCACGGTCCAATCTTTTAAAATTCTGTGAAGCACCTGTGGGTTCAAGATGCTCTCCATACCTCTAAATTCCTTGAGGGGTGTAGTTTCCAAAAATGTTGTCACATGTGACGGGTTTCCAATATTTAGGCACATCAGGAGCTCTGCAAACGCGACATAGAATCCAAAATCCCAGACAATTTTTCAATTCAAAAGTAAAATAGTGCTCCTTCCCTTCTGAGCCCTGCCATGCCCCCAAACAGTAGTTTTATACAATATATGGGGTATAAGTGTACTCAGGAGAAATTGCACCATAAAATGTATATTCCATTTTCTCCTGCTATCCTTGTGAAAATGAAAAATGTGGGGCTAAAGAAACATTTTTTTGGGGGAAAAATGTATTTTTCCAACTTCACAGCTCAAACTTATAACATTTTGTGTAGCTCCTGTGCATTCAAGGTACTCACGATACATCTATATAAATTTCTTGAGGGGTATAGTTCCAAAAATGGGGTAACTTCCACTGTTTAGGCACATCAGGGGCTCTGCAAACGTGACATAGTGTTTGCTATCTAATGCAGCCAATCTTACACTCCAAAAGGCAAATGGCGCTCCTTCCTTTCCTAGCGCCCAAACAGTAGTTTTCTACCAGGGGTATCATACAGGGTATCGATGTAGTCAGGAGAAATTGGACAACTTTCTCCTGTTACCTTGTGAAAATGAAAAATTTGGAACTAAAGCAACATTTTTGTGATAAAAATTAAAATTTTCATTTTTTTCTTCCACATTGTTTTAATTCCTGTGATGCACCTAAAGGGTTTATATACTTCTTTAATGTGGTTTTGAGTACCTTGAAGGGTCCAATTTTCAAATGGTGTCACTTTTGGGTATTTACTGTCATGTAGCCCCTCAAAGTCAGTTGAAATGGTTTGGTGCCTCCTCATTTCCACAATGCAGATATCCTGCAGCGCTACTATTTGTAAGGCCGGTTTCACATGTCCTGATATTTCCGGTACTGGAAAAACCAGTACCAGAGATATCAGTGTCCGTGTGTCTGTGTGTGTACTAGGTGCAGCACATGTGTGGCAACCATGTGCATCAGAACCACACGGACCGCCGCCGGGGAGGTAGTGCTACTGCAAGCCACTGTCCCCCGGCGGCTGGTGCTGAAGCCGGCTGTCATTCTCCCTGCTTTATCTGCAAGCAGAGAAGAACGATGAGCAGTATATTAAAGTCTGAACGACAGCAGGTGTCGGATGATGGGGGTAACAGTCTGTTAGGATTTGAACCTGTGAACCATGGCTTGCTAGTCTGTTCCTTTGCTGTGGAGCTATTTGGAACTTGAATAACTTCAGCCTGAAACCATATGAACTTTGTCTGGGATAGAGATCATCACCTGCCCTGCTAATTGTTCCCGCCCTGATTGAGACTGATTGGATAGAGATCATCACCTGCCCTGCTGATTGTTCTCGCCCTGATTAAGACTGATTGGACCTGCGATATATACCTGGCCCTGTGCAGCTTCCTGTTGCTGAGTATTTTGTGGTGCTCAGTCTAAGTGAGTGAAGCATTATCTGAGCTCCTGATCTGGAAGGTGTTCTGCTGGCATCTTCCTGTCTCTTATGGAAACCCTGCAGTTCCTACCTCGAACTTCTATCACCTAAACGGACTTGGTGCTTGGGCGTGATCTCGGCCGGCCCGTGCTCGGGCGGGCTCCGGCATCTGCCGACATAGTGATCTACCACCGCCATATACTGCACTTCCAGAAGTCTTTCCACGGTCCAGTCATCTGCACACTTCTGCTCCGGCCACTGACCTCCAGTCCAGTATCGCCAGTAACGTGACACAGTCCCAAAAGCCCCCACCTGCTGTTGTTCAGACTTTAATATACCGCTCATAGTTCTCCTCTACTCGCAGGCAGAGCAAGGAGAACGACAGCCGGCTTCAGCACCTGTCGCTGGGGGACAGCGGCTTATAGTAGTGCTACTTCCCCAGCGGCCGTCCGTGCACATGGAGGACAGTGTGCACTTTTCTCCGTGTGCACGTATGCGGCACGTTTTGCGGACCGTGTGTCCGTGTGAAAACGGATATGTCTGTGTTTTGCACACGGACACACGGTCCGTCAAAACACACTGACATATATATAGACCCATTCACTTGAATGGGTCTACGTGTGTCAGTGTCTCCACACTGTACCGGAGACACTGACGTGTAAAAGGGGCCTAAGTTAAATAGTTTCTCCTGGGCAATCTATGAATTGATGACGGTCTGAGTGTTGGACCTAAATGTCTTTCTCATTCTGGATTGCATTCGTGAAATAATAAAAACAAATCTTTTTTTTCATCATATTTCAGTGCCAAGTTTCATATCCATGATAAAAGAAATATCTCAATCAGGCTTTGTAATGTTGATCCAACAGAATGCAAACCACCATGAGGCTAAAGGTATTTTTCTCATCGTAGGGAAAAAAAATTCTTCCAGACTCTAAATACACCAATTTAATTACATTACTGGATATTTCCAGAAATCTAGTACATAGGATCTGTAATATTATGGCTTTCACAAAAGGCATCCAGGCCCATCTTGGACTTATTGAATGAATCAACCATCAGAGGAACATTGAAGCATATCTATCAAGCTAAATTTGCCAGAATTCTGATCTATTTTGCTCCAAAGAATTGTCTTTTGTAACTTGCTCCCTACTTATGAGGTGTTTTATACATTTTCTGTAGCTTATCTGATAATGGGGTGTAGCCACTATGGAACGGTGCGTGGCTTCAATTATGAGAATCATGGCCTAACACACCACAAGTAGGCACCACAAATTTGGAGCAACTTTCTGGCACAAGTAAGTCAACTAATAGGTGGTGTAAACTTCGACTAACAGTGTTAAAATTACAAATTGATCAAACAGTATGAACCACTATGATAAAGCTATGGCTACATGGCGACTTTGGCCATGATACCTGTCATAAGATCAAAGTTCACTAGATGTTGCTGCTACACCGTAGCACAATAGAAGTGAGACCTCCTAAGGTACTGTGTCACAAGAAGTCCAACACTTCGTTTGATATTTTTGTGACTTGCTTTTTGCAGTCGCACTGCCACGGGGATTGCAATACAACCTGTTTTATTTATATAGCGCTACGATGTAGACGTGACAACTAGCAAACTTTCATCGTGCATCCACAGGGCAGCCAATGTTGCTATGTAGCCCCAGCCTAAGTTTGGCATTTTTTTTTAAGACTGTCTACCCTTAGCTTTAACTATCTAAGCATTAGACAGTATTGATAGATCTGTTCTATTATGTGAAAGTGAGATCCATAGCATCAATGCACTTACAGTAAAGGATCCCTATCTATCTTGGTGGAGAAATCATTACTACCAGTTTAACATTCATCGTTGGATACATGCGCTCTGTTTTCTATGCAGTGAAATCCATTGACACATTAATTTGGGTGAGAAATTATTGTAAGGGTGTCAGGGTTTAAGGCTCTGTGTCCTAAAATGGTACCCAGAACTTGGAAGATCCAGTAACAGAAACTGTTTAAATTTTAGTGCAGGAAAACTTATAGGGAGTCTGTCAATACAAAATGTTTAACAAGAAAAGAAAAAGGGCGCATGTGTAGACCCCACCTGATGAAGACGGTTTGGACCATTGAAACGCGTTGTGGCAGTGGTATTGGAGGAGGAATAAAGTTTGGCTAACATTTATTAAATTGTCCATTATTCCTTTGGCGCCCCTTGAGACCGCTGCACCATTGTTTACAATACAAAATGTTTGTCCAAACTAAGTACAACCCTTAGAAATATTGCACCATTTAATCTGTCATTGTCTTTGCCCAAAATTCTTTTTTATTCAAATATATTCATAAAGAGCTCAGTGAACCCTTGACATGGCCCTTTCCCACCTACTAAGTCCTGCAAACATACAGCACTAGCATTTGGTTCTTCGAATTTGAGCATGGTCCTGTAGTAGGACGCCTTCATTGTAACTAGTCAGGTTGTGTAATTTCTTCCCTCCTAAATATTCCATTATTAACTGTGAGTAGTATTGAAAATCAGAAGTAAGGTGGTCTCCACTTCATGGATAGGAGTGGGTTGCTGGGTTGTATAGTAGTGTTTGTGTTTAGGAGCAACAGCAAATCAGCCATGAAGTGGAGTCCACTTAAAGTTACAGAGCGGGGGTCACTGAGGGATAAGTTGTATAGTTCATAAAAGCACTATAAGTCCTGACTAAAAATGTCACAGTTTGTTCGAAGCACATTGAGTAACATGGAATCTATTTTTTAATCTTTATCCAAATAAACTTTTACAAGAAGCTTGAACCATATTTTTTTTCAGTTTTCTTGGATATTGCATAAAAGTTACAGAGCTCTCCTGACTCCATAACTGTCAAACCTTCTCTGGCATTAACATTAGCACAAATAATGTGCACTGAGAGCTTCATGGCTTGGGTTTCCATGACTTGATCTGCTGCTTGCAAACCTTAAATCACCAGGCACGATGCCAAGTGTCAGAAGGAGTGGTGTAGAGCAGCCACTGGACTACGGGGGAGTGTAAATCTGCGCTGTGGAGTCGTGAATCACACTTTCCTATCAATCCAATGTACAAATCTGGGTTTTGCATATACCAAGGAATGGGAATCTTAATTCTTCCAACTTTTTGGGAACAGTTTTGGGATGACCCTTTTCCCATAACTGTGAATCAATGGACAAAGCAGAATCCATAAATGCTTGTTTGGATAAATTTGGTGTTAGAGAACTTGACTGGACACAGAACCTTGACCTTAACCTCATTGAAAAATAGAGCGAATCTCACAAATGCCCTTTTGGACAAATGGGCAAAATTTCTACCGATCCCTTCCAAAATAGTGAATAAAGAGTGCATAGGAGAGTGGAAACTAGTGTAGCTGCAAATATAGATGAAATTCCATATTATTGCATCTAGATTTAAATTGGGATGTCATAAAAGCGCATGTAGATGTAGTTTATACAGCCTAGAAAATGGATACAAGTACCCAAACACACCACTCAAGAAAAATATATTAAAAAAAGTAATTTTATTCAGAGAGATATACAAGGCAAAAGATAAAATATCATGAATCACAAGTAATATGAAACATGCACGAGAGATGAACAAGAGGAAAAGTTACTCAAGCAAGATAAGAGTGGTAAAGTGGAGTAGTAACAGGCTATAGGTAAGTAATAAATCTATCATATGGACCTATCCTGAGGCACAAAAAATTGCCAAGTTAAATAGCAAAGTGCATACTGTGCAAAAGTATTGAAATCATACAGGACTGCCATATAATTACTGAATTCAAAACCTACCCATATTGCAGTAAAACACCCGTCGACGATCCCATAAATGCCCCGACGCGCGTTTCTTGGATGTGCTTTCTCTTGCTTAAGTAACTCTTCCTCTTGTTCATCATTCATGCATGTTTCATATTACTTGTGATTCGTGATATTTTATTTTTTGCACTGTATTATTTCTCTGAAAAAATTACTTTTTTAATATATTTTTCTTGAGTGGTGTGTTTGGGTACTTGTATCCATTTTCTAGGCTGTATGCATTTTTAACACACCCCATTTTCTGATTGCAATGGGAATTAATATCTGTTTGACCTGAAGGTCCCTATTTATTTTTTATATGTTTTTGGATGTTTTTGCAGTTGTAGATGTAATTTGTAGGTGGCACAATGCTTTTCTATATAGAGTGAGTATAAAAATTATATTCAAGGATCTAAGTATTTTGGCCTTGGTAGATTTGCAATATAGTCTAATTTCAAACTTTAGTGCAAATGGAGCTCTGTTCCTAAAACTACAGAACAATTAACTGCACCAAGATAGTCATACTGTAAAATAACTTTCCATATCACCAAAATTAGAATATCTTGTCAAAATCAAGTTCTCTTAAAGTGGCATCATTACTTTATGGTCTCCAGGGAAATTATTGCTGCGGGGCCTAGAATGTGACTCAGTTTATAGTTGTGGTAATTTATTACGTTTGCCATTAGAGGAATAAGCCGCTGTAATTAGGGTGGATTGAAGTAATTAGGATCCATGATAGATGTTTGGTTGATGAAATAAAATTGAACAGCTAGCTGATTCCATTCCCGAGAGCCGCTCACTGTGCATTAGTGAAATGTTATTATTTTGGTGGCTGTTTTAAATATTTTTCCTTAAAATCTTTTACAATTATTATAATTACAGATGTCATACACAGGAAAGATGAAGTTTGGGAGGTGCCTGACATAAAATGAGCACTGAACGGTAAAAATTGGATCACTTAGGGCTCCTTCACATGACCATATTTTTGTTCCGAGTGCTGTCCGGTAAGAAAAAATGGACAGCTCTCGGACCAATGTTATTCAACGGGGTAGTGCAGATTTTTGTCACTGCCCAAATTTGAGTGGAAAAAAATCCCAGCATGCACTATTTTTTTTTTTCAGCAAATTGGATGAGACTCATCCATTCAAGTGTATGGGTCAGATTGTGAAAGAAGTGAGTCCAGCATCAAGCCATAAAATCAAATCCTCCTTCACATGGCCATATTTTCATTCTGAGTGCTGTCTGTGAGAAAAAAAAAAAATGGGACAGCACTCGGACCATTTTTTTTTTTTTGTTTCTTTTTTATTCGACATCTTTGGTTTCGATAACTTCTGGTATTTGGCTTTGACAAAACGTGATTGATGCAGTCATGTGCGGATTCCATGCGTTTTTACTGCATTTAATTCATTTTTTTACCTCCGCATTTTTTGCATTTAATGAAATTCTATGGGGAAAACCTGCACGTAAAGCTCATCGCAATCGGGAGAGAAATTGACATGTTGCGGACTTGAAACGCGCACCACAGATCAGTTTACACTGAGTAACAAACACAGTGGGCGTGAGATTTCTGAAAATTTCATCCACTTAGTTGGAACAGGAATTCTGTGTTCCTACAATGAGTTTTTGACGCTGCGTATTCTTCATGCGTCAAAACCGCAGCGTCTTACAGTGAATGGGATTTATGGAAATCTTATGTCCACTGAGCTTCTTTTAACTTTGCAAAACCTGACCAGCTTTCTGTTTCAATTCCTCAAGATATCAATTTCTCTGGCGGGTACACTGAGTTTTATGTGCAGATTTTTCTTATTGACTTCGATTAGATGCAGAAAGCACCAAAGTAAATGCACATGGGTAAATGCATTATTGCAGCAAAAACACATGTAATCCACACATCCCTAAATCAATAAAGTTTGGTAAAAGCCAAATACCGGGAAGCAGCTTTGTTTAAAACATGACATAACAAGACACAAAAAAAAACGAGATAAAAACACATGTAAAAAAATGCATTTAAAAAACGGACGTAATTTAATTTACTAAATAGGTGGAGAAATGGTGCAGAAAATCTGCAACATCAAAAACTCCCCGTGTGAACGTAGCCTAAGACACTGCATTTTCTGCTCAGTGAAAATTTCAAAACCTCACCAAAAACTTATGGCGGGACCAAAGCCCTATAATTTGCTCCACGGCATTGTGAATAATGATGATTGTCCTGTGCTGTATAACAATTACCATACTCAGTAACAGTGCCAATAAGAAAATTGACTCTTGTACATGAGATGGGAGATTTTATTTCATTACTGGTTATTCCAGCAGCTTCCGTACTCATTATGCTCATTCCAGTTTCAAGAGGCTTTACTTAATGAGCATTAACATAAGTAGCTGCCATTATCTGAATACTTTAGAAGCATAAATCCTTTTTTTACAATTAATTTCTACATAAAAGCTGCCTTGTATTATAATACACAAATAATGGGAACACAAAGCATTACATGACAAAGCTGTATACTGAAAACTAGCACCACATATTAAAGATTATTTCTTTTTATAGGGGTGTTAGACCATGAAGAATTGCCATAAATAATACAGATGGTACATCGCACCACTGAAATAATGGGCCAAGTTGATCAACATTTTGCCATTTTCACTGTTTTCACTGTTTCTGCTGTTATAACCTGCTATCGACATCGTCCCTTTAAATGGTAATAGAGCAATGAGAGCCCAAAGGGCTTAAAAGGGGGATTTTTTTGTTACTATGGGGTTAAGAACTTATAGTAGTGGCAAATAGTTGGTACTTACCTGCCTGTCGTGCCCGCAACGATCTGTTCCGGCTCAAGTGGCAACTCTCTTACTTCCTTTGACCTCACATCAGCAGAGTAGCTCTTCCTCTTCTGGTCTGCTGTGCTGATGGGGCATTACTGCCGATATCATGCTCTTTGACAGCCAGCTCTGCACAATTAGGAAGCAAAGAGCTGGTTGTCAATCAGTATAAAATTGACTGTGATACCCCATTGACAGAGCTGAGTGGAAAAGAAGAAACGACTATGTCGACAGCGATTCTCCCGCTTCTGGTGACATCACGACAGCAGCGGTCTGTGATTGCTATGAACTGGAAGAGATCGTTGAAGCGTAGTGCAGGCAGGTAATTAGCAACACTAGTGACTACGTAACGGTAAGTTCTTGGTCCCATAGCAAAAAAAAAGCATCAAAGTCCCGGATAACACCGTCAACAACAAACCTTGTAGCATAGCGAGTCAAGAAACTGCCCTGAACTGAGCTTTCTTGCAGTATGTGTGCAGTGGGTACACAGGATTGATTGAGGTCTCAGGCAACTTGTGCTGGATACTCAGAGTGTGGGGCAGTACACGCTTATAATTAAGGAGAATCCAGAGTATAAGATGCACAAACTACCTCATCTGCTCATGATGGTAAGGTAAAGTGTGTAATTGAACACATCCATTGAAAGGTTGTGCCAGTTGGTTATTTAGAGCAAAAAGGGCTGAAACTCATGCTCCAGACTGATAACCAGGGCCTGTTTGTTAGGGAATCCCCACATGTATTCAGGCTGTCTAGCAGCCACAAATCATGCAGCTGCAGCGACACAAACTAAGTCTCCAAGCACGCCCAAAATACTCGGAGAACACCTGAGCAAGGAGCATACTCGCTCATCACTAGTCAAAAGCATTCATAAGTGTGCCTACAGCCCGCAAAAGGGCTTGACTTTCTACTAAATTCTGGCCTGAACTTCCAGGTTGTGGAACTCTGGCATGCACAGCAGGATCCCACCACACACCATGGTCCCCTCCAGTGAAAGAGCAAGATCTCGCTTTTTCCACTAACTCAGTGCTGCCACATACTTTACTAAGCTGTTACCAAATGGTAATCGTTATACTGATGTGAACTTTCAGAGATTGCTTAGTAAAGTACAAGACACTGCTATATTAGTGGAAAGTGCGAGATCTTGCTCCTTCACTTTGAGTATGGCTGCAGAGGGGCATGGAATCCCACTCTGAATGCCACGACCACAGAAGTTTGAGCCCGATTAGTAAAAAGTCAGACCTTGGCAGCCAGTAGGAGCATTTATGAGCGGTTTTGACACTAGCTTATATTTAATAAAATCACCATTCTGGGGATGTTCACTCTTTTTTTAAAATAAAAATGTCAGCCCCAGATTGGTGATAGGTAGTGATGAGCGAGTATACTCGTTGCTCAGGTTTTCCCGAGCATGCTCGGGTGTCCTCCGAATATTTGGGCGTGCTCGGAGATTTCGTTTTTGTTGCCGCAACTGCATGATTTGTGGCTGCTAGACAGCCTGAAT
>VIAB01001064.1:247099-258551 GCA_009801035.1 Oophaga pumilio | reverse complement strand
TCTCCCCTTTCTTCCCTAGTCCTGAGTTGCAGATCAGTAACAAATCCCTATTAATTTAAGTTGGCTACAAGGAAGTTCAAGATGCATGGAGATCACTGTCATTGTAATAAAAGCATCACAGTGCTTGTAGGGTCTTTGTTGTGGTGATCCCTGATTAGCTCAATAATCAACCATTTATTGTCTATGAGGACATATCATTGGTGCACAAGGGCCTAAGGGTTAAGGAGGCCTACATCCACCTCCAAAGCAGCAAACATCTTCTGTCATAGATAGAACTATTGTACTGCGCAGGGCCCTGATAATGTTCTTGCACAAAGACCCTTTTCTGTCTGTGTCCACCACTGCGCTTAGAAGAAGACCTTTAATTAAACAAGCTCTCCATTAAGACAGAAGTATTAGAAGACCTACCAATAGGCTAAATACCACAAAGCTTTTATTCATTGTCATTTAACACTAGTACAGAGTCTTAGAAGAGATGATGTGGCACCCACAGATCTCTGATCTCAACATCTTTGAGTCTGCGTGGGATTATATGAAGAGATTTGCAAAAGCCTACATTCAAAGAAGATCTGTGGTTAGTTCTCCAAGATGTTTGGAACCACCTTCCTGCTGAGCTCCTTCAAAAACTGTTCAATTGTATCTAGAAAAATTGATGCTGTTTTGAAGGCAAAGCATGGTCACACCAAATACTGATTTGATTTAGATTTCTCTTTTTTTAATCACTTTTGAATGTTGCTAACTGATAAAAATAAACCATTAACAATTTCCATTTTTTTATCATACTCACTTTGTAGTAATTTTTCCATACCTGCCTGAAATGTTTGCTTATTGAAATATTTATATATATCCATATATGCTATATATACATACAGTATATATATAGTTACTATTTCCATCTATACATTTTAGAACGTAAAAAAAGAGAGTTTCTAAATATAAAAGAGAAATTTGTCCTGAGAACACAGTGAACAGTAAGCAGGTTGCATGTCCCCATATACTGACAGCTATTTACATATATCACATTACAGTTATGTACTTCAGTAACGTTGACGGCTTTAAGTTTATCCATTTAAACCATATTATTATTCACTTTGATTGACAAGGGGCCCTTGCAGACTTGTGATGAAAGACTTACAAATAATTATTTTTGAAGGGACATGAATAGGCCTTAATAATATAAGTAATCTATGTATTTTGAGAGAGCCGGGAGACAGGGAATTTCCCTCTTTATATTTCAAAGGCGCTGACATGTCTGTTTGCATTATTAATTGACTTGTAACATGAAGTTAAATGTGCTGACCAGAACTGGGCTTTCAACAAAATAAAATAAGAAATCGCATCTACAGCATGATAAGCTCTCGGTTAGGGTATATGTACACTATCCTTTAGAGACACCCATCATTTAGTATGGCATTTTATGTAGGTTGCTATCTAAAAAACATTACTGGAGATATTTATGCCTAGGCTCCAGGTTTGCCTGGGAACACTTCAGGAACCAATTTGGGTATAGTACTAGTAAGTCCTTTTGCCCTTTTGTGGGACAATTTATGGGATTGCCAAAGTAAAATTGGGACTGTTGACAAGTGTGAATATAGAGGATAGAAATCACTAGCTTTTTGTTTTCCACTCACATCCTCTTTTTTTGCAAAGTGTGATGACACCAAAAAGGGTTTTTCTAAATACTCAGATCACCAAGAGATTGGCTGTCATATGTCCCTGTGATGCAACACTATCACTGCGGCTGGAAGTAGGAGTAAGGTGGACCGATCAACATCAGAATGTTACTTGTGGGGATCAGTAATGTGAGTATTGCTTTTATTTAATCCATTATCCATTAGGACATTTTTTTAAAACAAATATATTCTCGGACAGTGCTTTTAATGGCTTGAGGTTCATCTACAGGAACCAACCAGCAGTATTAAACAGCAAACGATCAGTAAATATTGACAAATCAGTGGTCGTTTAATAACTTGCTTACAGAGCAGACCTCACTAAACGATGCGCACTGTGCAATCTTTAATAGACCGTTCGGTGCACATGGGCTGCCATGGTCCTCGGCAGCACGAGTTCTGTTACACAAGACGATGTGCTACTGAGACCGATGATCTTTTGTCATCCTGTTAACACTGCAAGATTATCGTGAAAGGAACATTCTTAAAAATGCGTGTTCACGATTATCTTGCCGACCTAATGGACCTTTACTCATATTAACTGAGCAGACTGTCTATACACGAATTAGGCCCAACAGCTGTAGTCACCATGAATTCTTCTGCGTAAAGCATCAGATCGCACATAGTACTCACAAGAAACAGCAGGATTGTGCCCTGACATTGTAGAAGTTGAGGCTTTTAACAAATGAAAAAAGAGGTTTAGATTGAAGAGATAAAAATCGTAAAGATTTTCTTATAGAACTAAACTTTGAGGAGCCCAGTAAACATCTTATAAAAGTATTGAAGAAAAGTCTGATAAGTAGCACATAAGCTCCCTTTCTCTGTCAGCCTACTGAGACCCCTAAGCTGTGCTCAGAGGCGTCACATAACACACATCCCTATGTCCCTACAGATTTATCTAGTCGAAAGGGTTGTCTGGTCTAACTTTTTTTATCCCATTGGCTTCTTTAACATAAAATTAGCAAATATAGTTACTTACTGCCACTCCAGCGCTGTCTCTCAGCTGCTGCCTCTGGTCTTTGTTGATACGGCTGCAGCGGCGACTTTACATCGACATCATTTGACCATTGCAGTCACTCATTGGGATCGGTAGTGATGCTGATGTAGATGGCACCAGACAAGTATGTGCAGTGTATGGCTGCAACAGTCACATGATGACGACATCACCCCTGTAGTCAAATCAACCGAGACCAGAGGCAGCAGTGGAGAGCGAGAGTGGCAGTGAATAAGTACAGCTGCATTCATTATTATTATGTACAAAAAGCAAATGTTAAAAAATAAACCTGACAACCACTTTATCCCCTTCCCTGTGCAGCCAATTTTAATTTTTATGTTTTTGTTTTTTTCCACCCCTTCTTCAAAGTCATAGCTTTTACATTGGAAGAAAAAATTCTACTTTTTACTTCTGCTTTAGTCCCCTTAGGCTGGTTTTACACTTACTGTGTTTTTGCAGCCCGCAAAAACGGGCCGCAAAAATTCTACTGAGGGCCGTGTGCCGTATGGCCGATATATTTCACGGCTTACGAACATGGCCCCCATAGAAAATTAATGACTTCCGCAAAACCCTGGCTGACACGACAATCTAATGGGCGTGTGGAGCAGCGGGCCCCTCGGACAGCACACTCTAAATGCAAATGTTTTTATAAAGTGATTGGTTGTAATTTTAGGATCTGTTTAGTTCTACATCAAGGTATATTCTTCTGACACATCTAGAGGTACTGTGTTCCCTTTGTGGTGACTGCCAATTTACGGTAAGGAAATCTATTGACTAGTAATACTCCTTGGGAAAAATCTATGCAAATTAGCCCCTCCCAATAGGAAAAGCTGTCTCTCTAGTGCCACCTATTGGTAGTGAACAAGCCTAATCTTTTCAGAAGACTTTGGATATTTAGTAAAATCAAGGCTCTTCTGTAAGGGGAAAAGTCCTTCTTATGTAGACATATGTTTCTGGGGTCATGCCCCTCTTCAATGATGGACTCATGTTTATTGGATCAAAACTGATGTAAAACTGTTAATAACTAATCACATTGATTTAAATCTGATCCATGATATTTTCACTGGGTAGATTACTATAGTTTTTTGGCAGAACAATAACAAAGGAATCCTGATATAACTGAGGACATCTCAGGCCAATTGATGGTATTTGGTATCTGAAACATTTTATTGAAAAAGTGGGGATATCAAAGGGGGCTTATCCCACTCATTCAGCTGTTTACAAATGTCCGACTTTTCTACATGGAGAAAGCAAGTCTTAGCAATAGTAAAGGACACAGGAAACGCTGTCTAACACCAGTGTGAGCAAAGCCATTGTACTCTTCATTAGCACTAGTACTCAGGCAGAAATACCATTGGTGCAAGTGGTGCAACCGTCCCAAGAGGAAAGAAGGCCCACTTCCGCGACCAAAGTAGCAAGAAGCTTCTGTAACAGACACATATCGGAGAGGATTATGATGAGTGATTGGACTGCAGAAAGGTCTACATATTGTTCTTGCACACATGTAATTTTCATATATAAATACATGTACGGTATATAAAAAGAATAAAGTTCAGAAAGTTTAATCTTTAGCGTTGATTTAACGTTCAATGCAGAGGAC
This sequence comes from Oophaga pumilio, assembly GCA_009801035.1. NCBI lineage: Eukaryota > Metazoa > Chordata > Amphibia > Anura > Dendrobatidae > Oophaga > Oophaga pumilio. Next base: position 254,287 of record VIAB01001064.1, on the reverse strand, counting down.
GGAAACAGATGGAGGGCCAGCTAACATGAATGTCTAATAATCCCTTCTTGTTCTCCTAGTAAGTATGATTAAGTCTCTGGGGACTTAAGTCTCGTTGACATCAGTAAAACTAATTGGAGTCATCTTAGCAATGCATGTTGCTCCATTAATTATACATGTTATTTGCCAGCTTGGCTTTAACATCAGTCACAGACCTGACAATGATACCAACCTAAAAAGAACTCCTCATGCAATCACTGTAAATATCATTCACGCAAATACAATCCTGGGAGTGGAGAAATAGAGCTTTAATTAAAAACAAAAGTACTTTTATAAAAGTAGTTTTTATGGTCATCACCCATAAAATAACTATTGTGGCACTTTTAAATAGACCACAACTGTAAGCGATAAGAGTCTAACATAAGATGAATTATTGGTCTGTGTGCAGTTCACATAACGAAAAGGACTGCAGATTTATATAAACATTATCTATTCTGGACTTATTCGACCCGCTCAGATTGTGGGTCTAGGAACAGATGATTGTTGGGAGTCCAACTTCTGGAGCCTCCGCAATCATCAAGTACATAGCACTTCATAATTCAGTAATACGCAACTGCTGGCTACGGGGGTGCACTTGTGGCCTTCATTGCTCCGGACCCTCAAGCCCCTTAGAGAGGCAAAGTCATATAATGCATCTGCAATTCCCAGGATAATGATTAGATCATTTAATTTCTGTCACTGAGTTATTTTTACCATTTGCAAAAGTTGAATCACATGTACGTTTGTGCACATGTATCTGTGTGGGGTTTGTTACACTTTCGTGTTTATCCCCTTAACCCCTTCACCCTCCAAGTCTGTCTTCACCTTCATGACCAGGCCAAATTTTACAATTCTGACCAGTGTCACTTAATAACTCTGGAACGCTTCAATGGCTCCCACTGATTCTGAGATTGTTTTCTTGTGACATATATGATAGTGACAAAATTGAAAATTTGGCAAAAATGTTGAAAATGTTGCAATTGTCAAATTTTTTTATTCTTATGCCCTTTAACAAGAGAATTAAGTTTATCATCAATAAATCATTGTGGAGAAATGGGGGGGCGGCGGGCGCCCAAGTCTGCTAGCCGAAATCGCATGGACCAGGGATCGTCCCGCCTAACACCCGCTCTCCTGTTAAAATGTAGGCATAACACTACACAGACAACACAGGGTTAGGGTAAAACAGTGTGGCAATAATTTATTGAACCACAACACCCAATAGAAAACAGAACAATCCCAGCAATTACTCCCAACATGTTGCACATTACAGGGCCTCACCCTTCCGCTGACTCGCCTGGATAACGGTAGATGTTATGTCAGAGCTCCCAGTGTCGATATTCCACCTGTGATATACACACAGAGAAGAGATATTGACAAGTGTAGGGAGATGACTGAGAACAGTCCGTACCAGGTCCAAAGCTAGTTAACACAACGTCACAGCTCCCAGAGTCGCAATTCCACCTGTGATATACACACAGAGAAGAGATAACAACAAGCGTAGGGAGATGACAGTCCATACAGTCCATACAAGGTCCAAAGCCAGCTGACAAGAGTCACCACCTGGCTTATGAGACCATCTCCATGGAACCAGGCAACCAGCGGGTCCCAAAACCTGGCTTTCTCCAAACATATCCATGGTTCAGAAATGGTCACTGGATCAGATCTGTGTCCTTCCAACCGGAGCCGAAAACTCCTAGGTTGTTTCCCTTACAAGCATAGATCCGTGTCCCTCGTGATGGTGCCATGATGAATTGACTGCAGTCCTCTCATTCATTGAGTGTTTTGCAGAATGTCTGACTGGTAGCTCTCTCTTACTTCAGGAGTGATGAGATCAGATCTCCTCTCTCTGTCTCTTGAGTATTTTTATACCCAAGGCATGTAAGATATTTTTAGATTTACCCAGTGTGCTTCAGTTCATCCCCACAGCCTTTCCCTATCTACCTTCGAAGTCAACAAACTGGTTATAGAATACAATACACAATTAGCATATCAGCTCACAATAAACACAGATAAACACACACTATGTACAAGTCACTGTTACAGACTTACATAGTATGTTAAATCGTATGCAAGTCTGTCTTTTTGACCCACCAGACATAAATACTTAAATCCACAAGCCAATATACAGATAAAAAGTCAATTCTTGTGGGTTTACAAAAACATGGTTGTCTGGGAAATTAAGATACAATCTGGTTTCTTCACAATCATTTTTCCAATAACATTTACAAAACCATTTGAAGTGACTTTGGGGAGCCTATATGACAAAAAATACCCACAAGTGAAATCAAAATCTGCACCCCTCAATGTGCTCAAAATCACATTCAATAAGTCTTTTAACCCTTCAGGTACTTTATTAATATTTTACTTTTTTTTCATAAAAATTTTACCTTAGCCCCAAATTTTGCATTTTCACAAGAGTAACAGGAGAAAGTGCACAGTAAAGTTTGTTGTGCAATTTCACCTGCAGGTACAACCACTTATAAAATTTAAAAATATTTCTTTATTCAGTATTCATTAAGAATTTTCTGAGCATTAATATATGTCTGACGCATTTAGAATACGCCCTTAGTCATAGAGATATCACCAGAGTCTCATCAGAATCTATTTAAAACCATCACAAACCTGTCAGAACATAGATAACACAATTCATATTACATTGGGGAAATAATTATTTGATCCCTTGCTGATTTTGTAAGTTTGCCCACTGACAAAGACATGAACAGTCTATAATTTTAAGGGTAGGTTAATTTTAACATTAAGAGATAGAATATCAAAAATAAAATCCAGAGAAGCACATTGTATAAATTATATAAATTTATTTGCATTTTGCAGTGAGAAATAAGTATTTGATCCCCTACCAATCATTAAGAGTTCTGTCTCCTACAGACCAGTTAGATGCTCCTAATCAACTCATTACCTGCATTAAAGACAGCTGTCTTACATAGTCACCTTCATAAAAGACTCCTGTCCACAGACTCAATTAATCAGTCAGACTCTAACCTCTACAACATGGGCAAGACCAAAGAGCTTTATAAGAATGTCAGGGACAGGATTATATGGAGACAACTGTTGGTGCAATAGTAAGAAAATGTAAGGAATACAAAATGACTGTCAATCGACATCAATCTGGGGCACCATGCAAAATCTCATCTTGTGGGGTATCCTTGATCATGAGGAAGGTGAGAGATCAGCCTAAAACTACACAGGGGAACTTGTTAATGATCTCAAGGCAGCTGGGACCACAGTCACCAAGAAAACCATTGGTGACAAATTACCAATGCTCAAGAAGACACATGTGCAGGCCCGTCTGAAGTTTGCCAATGAACACCTGGATGATTCTGTGAGGGACTGGGAGAAGGTGCTGTGATCAGATGAGACAAAAATTGAGGTCTTTGGCATTAACTCAACTCACCGTGTTTGGAGGAAGAGAAATGCTGCCTATGACCCAAAGAACACTGTCCCCACTGTCAAGCATGGAGGTGGAAACATTATGTTTTGGGGTGTTTCTCTGCTAAGGGCAGTGGACTATTTCACTGCATCAATGGGAGAATGGATGGAGCCATGTACTGTAAAATCCTGAGTGACAACCTCCTTCCATCCGTCAGGACATTAAAAATGGGTCGTGGTTGGGTCTTCCCGCAAGACAATGACCAAAAACATACAGCCAAGGCAACAAAGGAGTGGCTCAAAAATAAGCACATTAAGGTCATGGAGTGACCTAGCCAGTCTCCAGACCTTAATCCCATAGAAAACTTATGGAGGGAGTTGAAGCTCCGAGTTGCCAAGTGACAGCCTCAAAATCTTAATAATTTAGAGATGATCTGCAAAGAGGAGTGGATCAAAATTCCTCCTGACATGTGTGCAAACCTCATCATCAACTACAAGAAACATCTGACTGCTGTGCTGCCAACAAGGGTTTTGCCACCAACTATTAAATCTTGTTTGCCAGAGGGATCAAATACTTATTTCTCACTGCAAAATGCAAATAAATTTATATCATTTATACAATGTGATTTTCTGAATTTTATTTTTGAAAATCTATCTCACAATGTTAAAATTAACCTACCCTTAAAATTATAGACTGTTCATGTCTTTGTCAGTGGGCAAACTTACAAAATCAGCAAGGGATCAAATAATTATTTCCCCCACTGTATATGCATCAAAAGACATACAGCAGGTGGTGGCTTTTGGGACTGTTACCCCCATTATATGACACCTGCTGTCGCTAATAACAGTGACAGTAGGTGCGGATGATCGGGGTATTCCACATCCCCCACCTGCTGTCGTTCGGACTTTAATATAACGCTCATCATTCTCCTCTGCTCGCCAGCAGAGCAGGGGAGAATGACAGCCGTCTTCAGCACCAGCCACCGGGGAACAGCGCTTACAGTAGCCACTTCTTCCCCGGCCGCTGTCCGTGTCACATGGAGGACATCAAAGTGTGTTCTCCATGTGCACGTGTGCGGGACGTTTTGCCGTGGAAATGGACATGACAGCGTGTTTTGCCCACGGACGCACAGTCCGTGGAAACACACTGACACTGACGTGTGTACGTGTCTCCAGTACGTGTGAAAACTGTCACCACACATACCAGAGACAGGGACGTGTGAAAGGGACCTAAAAGTAATTTGCCTTATCCTTGAAGCATTGACAAGGTCATTTTTGTTAGACTGGTTTCCCATGTCTGTAAAACGTGGACATAGCTTGGATCGCAATACGTGGCTCAATAGCTGAGCTAACTGCATCACGTATGGCAGGTCAGCTACTGCGATCCCAGCACTGTCTGTGCTTCAAGGATGTGTGAAACCAGCCTTGAACTGTGTGTTATAATTCAAAGCCTCAAGATAGTGTTCTGCTATGAACAATGCATTATATAATGTATTACATGAGCTACACGTGCAAATGATCATTATGTACAAATCTCAATATAGTTGAATGATTAAGATCTAGTCTTTGAAGCACCCTGAATAAGACTCTTAGTAGTTTAATCAGATACAGTAAATTAATGTTCTCCTATATTACTCATTCAGTCCAGAATGGTTCCCAACCCCAAAAAAGTCTCTATAGTGCACTGTGTTTACATTCTATATTTTTAGCATTGGGTTTGCTAAGTTTAAAGTTAACAGATCACACAGCATTCCTCCGGCCCCATGACAAGTCTACATGTCTTCGAGGGCTATACTTTTCCTTGGTTTAAAATGGACAGATGAAAAGAATCTTGCTCCCTGTGAAATGAGAGAGCTCTTGGCCTATATGTCAACAACTGTGTTCATAATATACTTTTAATGAGCTGTAAATGCTTAGAGTATGATGAAAGCCTCCGAGGTTGTTTGAATTAGAGGAATATGTTATTATCTCACGTGATTTAGGAGAAAATATAATACAGCTCTGGTCCTCGGCTTTTGTCATTTCAGCTAAAATCTCTTTTAAAATACCATGAACAGAAATTTTGTACTTTTTATACTTCTTAATATATTTTTTTTCGATAACATACTGTATATATCAAAACTTTGCTGTTGATCGAAAAATTTTAGGGTAAGTTCACATATTGCAGATTCATTGCAGATTCCACAGCAATACTGTAAGGGTAAGTTCACACTAGGCATTTTTTCAGCATTTTTTTTCTGAAGCAAAACCTGATCCCTTGGCAGGAAAAAAGCATGTTTTCATTGTTTTTTCTTGCATTGTTTTTGCAACGTTTCTGACGAGTTTTTTGTGCGTTTTTTTTGTGGCAGGTTTTGGCATGCTAGATTTGTCTCTTGTGCATGCTGATAAAGTTTTGTGTTGAAAAAAAGTCCTATTCCATAGAATCAGGTTTTGGCACAAAAACGCTGCAAATCATGATACCTGCGTTTTTTGTGCATTTTTTCAGCCTTTTTTCACCACCCATTCAAGTTAATGAGTGAAAAATGCTGAAAGAAGTGACGTGCTCTATGTCCAAAAAACCATGCAAAGCACAAAATACTGATGACAAAAAAAAGCAATGTGTGTACATGAGATTTCTGAAATCTGGCTTTGCTGGTACTGTAAAATGCTGCTGAAAATTAGCATAAAAATGCATTAAAAATGCAGCAAAAACGCCTAGTGTGAACTTAGCTTAAGTATCCGCAGGGAAATTATCAGCGGCCAGACTGCACAAAATTGTGTGAATTTCCCTGCTGATTTTCGCTGCATACGGGCAGTGGATTTTAAAAAAGAAGATATTCACTTTGCTCTACATTGTGCTGAGACATATAATGGAAAAAGTAGGGTAGGCACATCCAAAAAGAATCAGATCTTCAAGCTTTATTCCATACTGGTTATAAAATTAAAATCCTCGTGTTGATAGTAGAAAACACTCTGACGCGTTTTCCGGTGCTAGTTGTGCACTTAGTGATAGAGAAAGGGCGCAACTAGCGACTGAAACGCGTCAGAGTGTTTTCTACTATCAGCACATGGATATTAATTTTATAACCAGTGTGGAATAAAGCTTGAAGACCTTATTCATTTTTTGCACATCCCAATTCTCTTTTTCCACTATATGCATTTTCTGCCATATTGGAGTGGCTCCCATCATATTAAGAACAGGTTTCATTCTAAATACACAGTGAGCAATGGATTTGTTTTTTCATTGTGATGAGACATCTGTACAGAAGATCGGGACGCACAGATACTGGCATAGAAGCCCTGCTGGAACTGGAGAAATCACCCACAGAGGTCAGTATATTCTTACTTTTTTATTTAAATGTTTTAAAAAAAATCTTCACTTGCATATTTTGCTCTGAGCACAAATCAGACCAGCAGCAAAGTCCGCTATGTTTAATATTTGTTGGGGATTTTAGCCACCGGCTTTTGTCTATTTATGCAGGCATAATTGACGTGGTCTCAACTACTTTACTAGACCAGTATTCCGTTGCGTTTTTTCCATCTGATTGAAAATGCACAAAAAGTATATGTCTGAACATATCCTAAAAGCGTTATTCCCTTTGCAACATTTTATGGTTAGGAATTAAATAAGTCCATCCACTGCAGAAACAGCTGAAATCTCAAAAAGAGTCAAAACGCCAGAATTACGTTTTGTTTTGGTCGCCTCGACATTGCATTAAAATGCAATAACGGGCGATCAAAAGATAGTATGCGCACCAACATGGTATCATTAAAAACATCAGCTCGGCACACAAAAAATAAGCC
>VIAB01001064.1:230421-244414 GCA_009801035.1 Oophaga pumilio | reverse complement strand
TGCTTTGCTGGTGACACTGTTGGGGATTTATTCGCGCTGCACTTATACTGCATACTGGCAGCAAAACTAACCAGCAAACCTAAAGGGAATCTGTCAGAAGGATCCAACCCCTCCCCCAATCATCAATATAAGCATGCAGGTCATAGAGAGTCGAATAAACTGATATCTGATGACTTATTCCAGAGAAATCCACATTGATCTTATAGCTCCACCACGACTTGCTTTTTTTTCTTTTACCATTGGAATGGTGGCACTAATGAAAGTTCCCTGCCTTTAGTATTATACTGACTTCATCTGTTATCGGCTGCAGTTGTCTTCTCCAGGTTATGATCTGCCAGATCAATCCAGCGTTTGCTCAACGTAAGTCTATAAGAACCAGAACGGGGCCAGAAAGTGGCTCTCATAGTCAGTCAGAAGCTGCTGTCACAAGATGGCGGAAGGGGACAGGAGCGGTACCAGGAGGAGCAGAAGACGGTGGCTGGAAAGCATATTGCTATAACGGGGAACTTACATCATACCGCTCCACAGGTGAAATAAATAAAACTGCTGCAGTGGTGCTTTAATATGGAAACAAGAGACACAGAGATACTCCCCAGAGTTTGCCAAGCAGAAGTGAGGACAGTGGTGAGCTTTCATGAACAGAGCCAGAGTCACACATGCAGTGAGAGGATCACTTTCCATTCAGAGGCATCACTAACCATTAAAATAAGCTGTGGAGGCAGACTCTGTGGAAGATCTCTATCCCACCCATAGATCTTCACACTTCAGTTACATATTTGGAAAAATGTGGATTTCTGTGAAATGAGACATTGGAACATAAAAAAAAGGCATCAGTTTATTCAGTTTCCTATGACCTGTAAGTCCATATAGACGGCTTAGGAGCTTTGATGCTACTGATAGATTCCCTTTAAAGGGGTTATCCAATGCCAAAATAATTATTTTATACATTGAGGTTTTAAAATCATAAATAGAGGCATTGTCACCTTCCCGCACCATCCCCGGAGATCCAGCACAGTCCACTCCAGAGGACTCCGCTAGTCTCCCATCACAGGTTGCAGTGGTCCCGTGATTTCCGGACATCGCTTCCCAATCCAATGCAGACCTTCAGAGCTGCCGGAGCTGGAAGGTGAGCAATGCATGCCTCCTTTTATATTTTTTAAAACCATCAACACCTAAAAAATAGTTTCTGTGTTGTATAACCTGTTTAATTTTGTAGAATTAGTTTGTACAGAGCTGCACGACACTGCTGGTTTGTCTCTACCAGTCTCCAAAATCCAACGAATTGCCAAAAGTTATCAGCATTCTCCAAAATCAGGGTTTTTGTTTAAAGTTCAATATAGTATAGCAATAAAGTGAAATGATTCAGTTTGTCACAAGCTTGAAAAAAGCTTGTAACAAGCTGAAATGTACTTTATTACTGTACTGTATGGACCTCTGAAATAAGAAGCCTGATTTTGAAGAATGCTAATGTCAAATTTGGAATTTAAATAAAAAATAAATACAATAGAGTATATTTTATATCATGATTGTGTTTTCATTCTGATTATGCTCCAGAGTTTACGTTCTTATGTTCAAAGGGAACCTGTCATGTAAAAAAAACACTATTAGGCCGGGATCACACATGCGAGTAAGTCGTCCGACACTCGCATGTGAAATCCCAGCTCTGGCGCCGGCACTCAGGAGTGGAGCGAGCGGCTGCATGTAGTTTTATGCAGCCGCGCGCTCCACTCCCGAGTGCCGGCGCCAGAGCTGGGATTTCACATGCGAGTGTCGGACGACTTACTCGCATGTGTGATCCCGGCCTTAACCTGCAGATATGGGGCAACCCATAGATTAATAGCTTTATAAAGCCATGTGGCAGCCAAATAGTCGTACAGGCGCAGTTTCAGTCACCGCTGTGTATGTATTGTGCTAGACGACATCATTGCAGCGTGACACACAATGTTATGTCACACCAAGCCAGCTAATCAAAAGAAGAGCCACAAATGTCAGGAGGTAAGAGGCAGTTTTCATGGATTACCGATGGACTGGGTCCTTTAACACTAACGCTATGGGCTTTCTCACACGAGCATAAACATCAGATGATCGCTGATTTTTTATCGGATAGCACTCAGAACAAAGTTGTTCAATGGGGCAGTGCTGACGCTGACGCACGATTTTTTATGCTGACAGGATCTGTCAGTGAGAAATATCGCAGCGTGCTTTGATTTCACTTTGAAATCAGATCCACTCGCCTATTCAAATCTATCGGTGCGAGGCGGCCTTCACCGGAGGCTTGTAATGACAGGCACGTGGATCATCAGCAGACCCTTGGCCATCATGACAACCTATCGGCGTCCAGCGATCACGTCACGGGTGCGTCGGAGCGCGAATAGTAAATGCCGCCGTCAGTGAGTGGTTGACAACGGCATTTAACTGGTTAACAGCCATGGTCCAAGCTCTACTCCAACCTTGGCTGTTAAAGTCGCATGGTAGCTGATTATATCAGCCATCAAGTGCATGGAAAGATGCAGGCTCAGTGTGTGAACCCGCATCAAAGGCAGGGACACTACTTTCGACGTACAATCACGTCAAAGGGGTTTGAGGGGTTAAAGTTATACTACTGGTGATGTGCATAGTTCCTATCACAGATAGAACTACATGTACGATGTAACAAGTTCATTTTACAGTTTATTACATATGTATTTCTGGTCCTTAGATAACTCACTTAACCCCCCATAAAGGGAATCTACCACTAGGCTTTTGCAATTACACTTGAGAGCAACATGATGTAGGGGCAGAGACCCTGATTCCAGTGACGCATCACTTACTGGGCTGCAGTCTGTCATTTTGATAAAATCATAGTTTTCTCTGCTGCAGATCTACAAGTTCTCTGGATGCAGCAGGTTTACTAGTCTTCTAATGATGGTCCCCTGTTGATAACACAGTGATTTTATCCAATCTACACTAAGCAGCCTAGTAAGTGATGTATTGCTGGAATCAGGGTCTCTGTCTCTAGATTATGCTATTCTCAGATTAGGTGGCAAAACCCTGATGACAGATTCCCTGTAATTTATGGTCAGAGGTGTTCTGTCCCTTTCCGTTAAAATGTTTGAAACAGGAGGAGTGATGAATGTCTGATTCTATTTTTGCTTACTGATATAGTGCTATCGTACTCCAGATCACTTTACAGACATCATTACTGTCCCCATTGACGCTCATAATCTAAATTCCCTATCACTATGTCTACTAAGTGTGGGAGGAAACTGGAAAACCTGGAGGAAATCAATGCAAACACGGGCAGAACATACAGATTCCTTGGGGACAGGCTTGAACTGGCCCACAGGAGAACGGGAGAATCCTCCGGTGGGCCACCACCCTCTTATATAAGAAGTACTTGGCACTATATACGGTACTTGAATCAGTATGTACAGACAAAGGCAACATATTAATCTTTTAACTATCTACCCAGTTCATTGTTATATAAATTTATGATTGAGCATAACGTCAAATCTGCATGTAGCTGAAAAGTGGGGCTCTGGAGTTGGTTACTGGGCCTCTCAGTCCGACACTGCGTGCGGATGTTGTGCTCGGTGGGATTTGGAGCTAGGACCCACTCTAATGAAATTCTGTTGGACTAAAAGAGACAACTGAGTACAGGGCTCAGCCACTTTCATCAGATCCATAGACATTAAGTGGATCCATAGTGCGCATGTATGAGCACTACTGCTCCTCTTCCCTAAGTTGGAATGCTGAAGTGGAACAGTCCCATTCTAGCTGTAGAGACCTCTTTCCTGAATTTCATACAAAGTCATCCTGTGAAGTAAATGACCACCCAGGGATGCATTATTTTTTTGACCTGGAAATCACAGCAGTAACAGAAAACAACATTCATTTGCATGATGAAAGGGTTGGCCATAAAATGGTACTATGCTATCTGTTCTCTAAAGAACACCAAGTGACAACCCAAGAGTTCTAACACCTTCTTAGCCATATGTCACATTGATCTGCAACCAAAATTAAGAGGTCCCTGCCCCCCCCCACAAACTGTTTTTTCCCTTCACCCGCTTTCTTCACACCCCACTTGGATGTCTTTAGTTCCTTATTGAACATGGAACAATCATCAGCTTTTCAGCTTGCTCCTTTAACTCGTCTTGTGCTGTTTTCTTAATTTTCAGATTTTGACGTTGTGGCTTTCCAGATCTTTTCGTCTCATTCCTCAAATGTGACCTTTTAAAAAAGTAGTGACATTTTTGTGCAGTTGCACTACAGTCTCCGCTGGAGTGGTTTTTGCACGTATGAACTTTTCATGCAAATTTTGCAGGACATGCGGCTTTTTGCTCCAAAAAAAAGGCAAAAAAAAGTTAAACAAAAAAATAAAGATATTTTTCGACATCGTGCAAAATTCATGAGTCAAGCATTTTGATGAATTTAGTGCAAATATTGGCAACGAAAACCATGTGAAATACAAAAAATAAACCTAAAAATATACGCAGATAATTAATTGGGACCATAGATTTTATATTGAGCCTGTCTTCAGTTTTAGAGGAGAGCAGTGTTCAACTGCTCTCCTTCATGTTTGCTGTTGGTGGGTATTTTCATTCCCAGACCCCACTAATCAAAACTACTGATATATCACTCTGACATGCCAATTCAGTTTTCTAAACATATAGTTACTCACTAATCTTCTAAATCACATATGTCAAACTCTTGGTCACAGACGAAATCTGGCCTGCAGGGTGAGTATATTTGGCCCACAAAACAGGGAAGGTCCCCTGCGCGACATCACACTTACACCCAGCATCACACTTTCAACTATAACAGCGTCCTACAGTTGAAATCAATGATGGAGGAGGGATCATCAGCTGACGCTCCCCTCCCGTCATTTCTCCTCTGCATCTGACATCTCAGCGCAGCGGGCGAGATGACATCATTACAACGTGCTCGCTGTGCCGAGATGTGCAGAGGATCTGAGAACAACTATCTTTAAATTGAAGGCAGCAACACAAGGGACATCCCTCCTAGAATATAGTCAAGTCCTTTGAATCTTCAGCTCTGCTGATCGCTTACCTGCTCCGCATGGACATCAGAATCTTGATGAGGTGACCTCATCACACTGCAGTGACATCAGAGGTGTTAGAACACTGCTACATTTGGCTGCTGATTGTATAAACCCTTAATTGCTGACCCGCTCAATGCAAATGAAAGCAGAAATCTTCTAACACATCCCTCCATCCCCTCCATACTGTTCCCTGGCACTGCCCCCCAGCACCTTGCCGCCTTAGGGCTCTTTCACACATCTGTTTTTTGCCGTCAAGCACAATTCGTCCAAAAACAGAAAGGACGGATCCGGCGCTGATTTTGTAAAAACTGATGCAACAGATCAGGTTTTTTGCCGGATCTGTCCTGAACTTTTGAAGCTGTAAAATGCTTGGTACGCATGTCCGGACCGAGGAGAGAGAGAGAGAGAGACCTTGGTTTCCAGAATCAGGATCAGGCTTTTGCCGGATTGCACAAAAGACTGATCCGGCACCATAGACTTGTATTGTTTGCGCCTACTGGATGCGCCGCTTCATGTGCTATCAGGCGGGTGCGGCAGAAAAAAAAAACGTTGCAGTGACCGTTTTGTCCAACCCCCAAAATGTACATTTCTGCCGGATCCAGCAAAAAACGGACGCAATGCAATGTCATCCGGCGCGATCCGGTGCTAATGAAAGTCAATGACCAAAAACGCATCCGGCGGTTTAAAAAAACTGATTCGTTTTTTAAAAAAGCGCCGGATCGCGCCTGATGGCAAAAAACGGATGTGTGAAAGAGGCCTTAGGCACCAGATTTTAGATGACTTTTGGCAGATAGAAGCCTGATGCCATGTACTTCTGATGTATAGTGTTACATTAGTTCAGAAAGCCAGAAGAATGCAATTAAGAACATATCTAATGTATCTGCCTTCATTATTCTCTTTGATCACCACGATAAATTGAAATGTGACAAACAAGGCTGCACTGTAACAACTTTCCCACCCAGGTGTTAATGCTGCTGTGTACATTAGCACTGCGCCATGATCTTCTTTCCTATTGAATTGTGTAGAAGTGGCCACATCTAGTCTCAATGAACTCCAAAGGTGAGAATTATTAACCCCTTGTCTGGTGCAGCAGCTTGGGTCAGTCTGAGATAAAGATTAACTTTAATCTATACTTTATTGTTTATTATTTTACTCACTTATATAGCGCCATTATCTCCACAGCACTTTACAAACTAAATTAATTGAATGCAGAAAATCCAGAGAAAATAATTATCTTCTCTGAAATTTTTACATTCAATATATTTCTTTTGAATACCCCTATATGAGCGCCAAGTGTCTCTACTTTACAGCTGACGGATTTGGTTATCCTACTTGTGCACCAACTTAATTCCAGAAGTGCCGTGTTTTCTGTTCATACATTAAGGAGTGGGGGGCTGGCTGTCAATCAGCGTGCCATGGGCAGAGACGCCTTGTCAACAGAGCAGAGCGGAAGAAAAGATGCTGCTCTGTCGACATGACGTCATTGGAAGCAGGGGAATCAAAATAAGGAGCTGTCGGTGACCAATATAAATCGACAGAGATGGATGCGGTACAGAAAAGGCAGATAGTTATTAACTACCTACCTGTTACTTCTTGGCCCCATAGACAAAAATAATAAAAGTCCAGTATAACCCTTTTATTGTCACATTCCAAAAGCCATAATTATATTTTTTGTAGATGTAGCTGAATGAGGGCTTGTTTTTTATGGGATGACTAGTATTTGTCATTGGCACCATTTAGAGGTACATTTGAAACCTAATAACTAACTTTTATGAACTCTTTATGGGAAAATTAGAAAAAAACACCAATTCTGCTATTGATTTTTTTGACAACTTAAATATTAAGCTTGTTTGCTGCGCAAATCATGTGGGTCAGTACAATTATTTATTTAGTTGTATTTATATTGTATTACTTTTACATAATTAATAGTCTGTACAAACAAATCATTTGATTTTGTCGCTATTTTTTGTGAGCCATTGTTTCAGCAACAGATCTATATGGAGCATATAACAACCCATGGACAGCCGGTCCATTTAGCCAGCAAGTAGAATTTAAAATTTGATAAAGATATTTTATTATTTTTGATACATAGAATTATAGTGCTGACTATTGTCTCTCTCTTTGCTGTTCTTCTCTATATGGAGGCTTATTTTTTGCATGGAAATATGCAGTTTTCATTGGTCCAATTTACAGGCATATGTGACTTTTTGATCACTTTTTATTATACTTTCTGGAAGGTGGAATGAACAAAACGCAGTCATTATGGATATTTTGTATTTTCTTTTAAACACCAGCATTCAGTATAGTTAACATTACCTTTTTTTCCTGCAGGACAATATGGTCATGACAATATCAAATTTATTTACTTTTTGTATGTGTCATTAGAGTTGATTAAAAATAAAACCCGTTTTGAAAAAAACAAACCTTTTTTGTCACCATTTTCTGAGGCAGATACATTTAAAAAAGAAATGATTTATTTTTTTGCAGGATAAAAGCTGTAGATTACACTGGTATTATTTTTGGTTACATACAGTGGGTTCGGAAAGTATTCAGACCCCTTTAAATTTTTCACACTTTGTTTCTTGGGCCATTTGGTAAATTCAAAATGATACATGAGTTTTGATACATTTTTCATATTTTATCAGTAACAGATGAACAAAAATGACAATTCTTTCATCGATTTTTGTATTTTTTATGACATTCACTGAGTTTGATAAGTATTGATTTATTTGTATTGTACTGGCCATTATAGATGAAGTGATGCCACATATGTGTCTAATTTTGTGTTTGTTTTTATTAGATGAAATAACTCTTAATTCTGAAAAATTTTATTTTTATGTTATATTTTAAACACTTAAAAACGTTTCTCAATTTTTTACAATATTTATTAGTTCTACAGGGGTACTTGAACGCATGCTCCTTTGATCGCATAGATAATACCCTGCATTACTCAGGTACTGGAGAGCATCAATCTTGTAAGAGTTAGGCCTCATTCTGACGTCCATTTATATCATTCATGAGAAAAACAGACTGATCATTTTGATGAGACTTTGATCAGTGTGGTCCGAGTGAAAAAAAAAATGTTTCTTTACCTTCTCCTATGTGAAAGTCCATGAAAATTGGGCTGCCCATGGATAACATCCAAGTGCGGTCTGATTTTTTTTCACAGATCAATAGACTTGCATTGCCTATTTTCAACTGACCCTCGGATCAAAATCTGATGTGCCTCTGAGATTTTCTCAAGACCTCATGGTCCACAAGAAAACACACACCTGTGAATAACCCCATAGACTAACACAGGTACAAGTGCTATCCGTGAAAACCTCAGATTACACTCATATGAGAAAATCGGACATCTAAATGAGCCCTTATGCTGACAAGTAGCCAAATAGACCGTACCTGATCTATGGAAGACCTGAAGGCTATTGTTAGGCCTATGTTTGCCTTTGTACCTCGCAATCATGCTGCGGGGAGCTGATGGAGTGACAGAGGGAGCTATCTCCCTCTGTCACACTCTTTACATGTAGCGGTCACTATCGATTGCAACCTGTAGAGCTCATTGAGCTGCTGAAAATACTGACAGCACTCAATTCACTCTGCTATATGTTTGCTAACCAGGGGAATTGAATGCTGTTATGCAGCAAGTAGACCAGGATTACAATCCCGAGGTGAAGATTCACTGGATTTTCATGTCGCAATTCTAAAGTGGTATGTTCACTAGGATGTGAAAAGCCATGATCTGACAGAATATAATTAATCTGAATGGCCATCCAGCAACATAACTTTTAAACTCAAAAATCGGGTAATATTTGCTTCCAGGAATAATCTGTAATAAACCTTTACCTATTTGATCACGGAAAAGCATAATGGAAACACCAATTGTAGGAAGAATAATGTGGCTGTTACAGCTCCATATTCTTCTCTCTTTCATCCACGCATTCATCACTTCGATAAGTGCAAGAGAAAATAAGAAGCGGAATAATCAGTATATAAAGCCTTGGTCGGAGTGACCGACATAATTTGCTGTGCTTTGCCGTTTCCTCAACTCTCATAGGAATGCATCTAGGCTGATTTTGTAGCTCCCCCTATGGATATAGTTACTCCGAATAACTAATTAGCACGGCGAAAAGTGTATATCCAACTTTATAGCAGTATTCTTGTTATAGATATCTATAGTAAATCGACACAATATGCTAAAAATGTCTGACAGATGTAGGTCCCACTTCCCTCAAAAATGGGGATTCCATCCACTAACGATGGTCAATCCAGTCTTTTTAGAGATCTGGATTATTTGGCTCTGCTAAACCAAAAAGAGACAGCTCTTTTGGATCTCAATGGATCCCTATTTTTGTATGTGTTCATCTGCAGGTGAACACATATTTATGGTAAAAATTTAAGCAGTCCGATGTAGACGAAACCTTTTCCATTTGCAGCCACCCATTAACAAAGCATTTTTCAAGGTGGGTGGGCAGCTTTCAATTTCATCAGCATCATTTTACCCCCATTAAGAGCCATTCAGAGACTGGAAGTGGTTCTTACCGGGGTGCCAGTCACGGACATCCCATCCCGTTACTGCCTGATGCCATGGCCTCTGTCAGTGGAGAGGTGGTCGTGCATGGTCTGTCATCTACTGACTTTGATAAGAGTTCCGAAAACAAGCTTAATGAATATAGAGCAAGAACCAAAAGAAAATCCAGCAGGCAGACGTGTTAGTTCCAGCCGAGAATGAAGTACAAAACAGTTGTTATTCTTCTCCTTAGGATAAAAGCAACTTATGTGTGCTTAGAGATAACAGAATTATTAAAACCACAGCATGATTTCTTTCTGTATAACTTTACATCGTTCCATGAACTTCAGAATATTGATTTGAGAGATAACAGTTACTGTACATGACCCTATGTAACCTTGAAACACTGTGCGTGTGATTTATTGCTCTCTGTATTAGGCCCAATTGAAGAATGGTTGGTTTGGAATAGTGGAATGCTTTGAGCTCCCAGTGTGATGTATTGAGGTCTCTGGAACAAACTGAGAGGTTTATGTATAGCATGTGAATAAACATATCAGCTAACTCTTTAAACTCATGAAAATCCTATGATTTATCATTTACCCCTTCGCCACTGCAGACAATATATATTATACTGTACTTTCTACATTGTAATAAAAGAAAGCACAGATCGACCTTTTTCGAGGGAAATTCTCTTGAAATTTAGGCCAAATTGAAATCCATAGTATTATATTATTCACTCACTTCCATTTTGGATCAGCTAAGAACATATTTAAAGGTAGTTCTTATAGTGAATTGCAGCATTGTGCTTCCACATCATCAAACACATAATAATTGTTGAATTTTTCATAATAATCCATTATTCGTTTTAGCGTACGTTGCAACCTACAATATGTAACTTTGAAAACGGTATGCATGATTTAATGGCATGAATCCTAGTGTCAAGATCCCGTCTGGATTGGAGCCGATGTTACTGCAAACACTAGGGGAAGCAGAGGCAGGTAGCGTAGTCAGGTGGCAGCCGGAGGTCGGTACACAGGAGAGCAGTGTTTGTAGCAATGGAGCAGGCAGATAACGTAGTCAGGTGGCAGCCGGAGGTCAGTTCACAGGAGAGCAGTGTTTGTAGCAGCAGGAACAGCAGGAAACGCTTGACTAAAGGCTAAGAGCACAATAATCTCGCAATGACACACCCACAGGGCCAGGTTTATATAGGGTGTGTAATCAGAGGCCAATCAAGAGAGCACTGGGTGGAGCCGATCAGGAAGAACAGTCAATGGTATCTGGGTTCAGCAAGGAACCTTGCAGCCAGCAGAATAGCTCAGATGGTAGAGCTGCTGGCCGGTGGACAAGAGGCACTGGGTTTGATTCCTGACACCTAGCATAGATGCCGAGGGCTGTCCAGTACAATGCCCTAACAGATGCTTGTGCATTACTAAATGCACACAATATCATATAGACATATGGCATCAAATAAGTCCCATTATGAACTATTCCCCTAAGACCTCTTTCACACATCCATTTTTTGTGTTTGAATATGGTCCCTTTTTTAAGGACCGCAAATATGGACACATGCACACCCATTGTATTCAATGGTGGTGCGCACATGTCAGGTTTTTCACACACACAGTGTACTTGTGTGAAAAAACGCAGACATGTCAGTTTTTTTACACACACCACGGACAAAATGTGTGCCGCACACTGATGACACAGATGACATTTGTGTGTCATCAGTGTGACACATAACAGCGCCGGGGAAAAAGCAGTATAGATTGCGCTGTTCCCAGGCGCCAGGTGCTGAAGACCGCTCTGATCAGCGTGACCATACCATTTGATAATGATGGAAGTTGTATTCAGCAACCACTGTGTACATCGTGCGTAAAATAAAGAATT
This sequence comes from Oophaga pumilio, assembly GCA_009801035.1. Lineage (NCBI taxonomy): Eukaryota > Metazoa > Chordata > Amphibia > Anura > Dendrobatidae > Oophaga > Oophaga pumilio. The sequence continues at coordinate 232,979 of VIAB01001064.1, read as the reverse complement.
AAATAAAAAACATTGGTGTGGGCTTCTGTGTAATTTTGATAACCAGCAGAGGGAAAGCCCACGGCTGGTGGCTGATATTACTAATTTGGGTAAGGGGACAATATCCCAGCTCACAGCTGTTTGCTTAGCCTTTGCTGGTTAGTTTATGGGGGACCCCCAAAAAATGTCTTAGATTCCCCTATAAATTCTAACCTGCAAAGGCTAAACAGACAGCTGTTTGGTGGATATTGTCCCACCTCCTAGACTACCAATAACCTCCCTCAGCCGCCCCAGAAATGACGCATCCATAAGATGCGCCAAATCTGGCTGCTAACCTCGCTCTTCCTATTTGCCCTGGTGCGGTGGCAAGTGGGATGATAGTTGTGGGGTTGATGTCATCTTTGTATTGTCGGCTGACATCAAGCCCAAGGGTTAGTAATGAAGAGGCATCTATAAGACGCCCTCATTACTAACCCCATAGTCAGATTGTAAAAAAGACACAGCAAGAATAAAGTCTTTTAATTAAAATAAACAGATCCCACCCTCATTTTCCCATTTATTACTGTAAAAATGAAAATAATAAATAACCATATTCCTTATCCAACAACAATCCATTTGTCCCATGAAGAAATCCAGCTCTGCTACATCCAAATTACATGGCTGAGCAGTCGCATGATGAGACTGATCAGCCATGAATCCAGGACACACTGAGCTGAGCTTTGGGCACAGCTTCATCAACAAGTGGTAACATCATAGAGGTTACCGCCAGTCACTGCCAGCTGTTCCCACACTCAGTTCAGTGTGAGCTGGCCAATGAACTGCAGTAACTTTCATGATGTCACCGCTAGCACCGTGAGAAATTTCTCACGGTGCTAGCAGTGATTTAGTTGAGGTCACCGCAATTCATTGGGCTGCTCTCAATGAGCTGCCCGTGTGAACCTCAGCTTCAGTGACCTGTGATAACCTCAATAACGTCACCGCAGGTCACTGAAGCTGTGCTCTGACACTCAGCTCAGTGTCTCCTAAATGTCAGGCTGAATGGTCGCATCATGCCACCGCTGAGCAAGGCATCCAGATGAAGCAGAGATGGATTACGGTGTGGGACAAATGGACTATCGTCGGACAGGTGAGGAATGTAGTTTTTATTATTTTCATTTTTACAGTAATAAATGGGAAAATGGGGGGTATTTCAATTAAAGGACTTTATTCTTGCTGTGTCTTTTTTACAAGACGCCACTCCATTAATAAACCTTGGGCTTGAAGTCAGCTGACAATACAAAGTTGACATCAACCCGAACCCTATAACCCCACTTGCCACCGCACCAGGGCAAGTGGGAAGAGTGCGCCATTTCTGGGGCTGCTGAGGGCTGATGTTATTAGCCTGGTAGGGGGGCCAATATCCATGGCCCCTTCCCTGGCTATTAATATCAGCCCATAGCAGTCTGTTTAGCCTTTGCTGGTTAGAATTTATCAGGGTACCGTACATTTTTTTTCGGGAGTCCCCATGTACACTAACTAGTAAAGGCTAAGCAAACAGCTGTGAGCTGTTTTTAATAGCCTTGGAACATTTAGGGTTAATGCCCCCTTTCTCAGATTATTAATATTAGCTCCCAGAAGTCAGCTTTCCACCTGCTGGTTTTGAAAATTATGCGTGAGCTCACGCAGTTTTTTTTTAATATTTATTTATTTTAAAAAAATACACAAAGCACTGATTATACAGCACACTGACATAGTTATATCTATCTATCTATCTATCTATCTATCTATCTATCTATCTATCTATCTATCTATCAGGTTTCTCATTGCTATATATATATATATATATATCTTTGAATATCTTTAATACCTAACACTCTTTAATTTCTATGCTTCATTTCATTCCATACGTGTCACACTGACTGCACACGGATACGGATGTCACATGCATACACATGAATGGCACACGGACACAGACCACCAGTGCTGTTTTTTCCTGTACAGGAATCACCAGGATGTGTGAAGGGGGCCTAAATCTGTGTATATGTGCATGTAGTGTAGTATACTCACCTACTGCCGCTTTCTCCTGAATCCAGCGCCATTCGGATCCTCTTCTCAGTGACATCACTGCTCTTCAGCCTCTCCATTTCACACTGGTCTCTGTGTGACCTGGAAGTGGCTTTTACAATGTGAGTGTTCATTCAGACAGCCGTGCACATCGGTCCACACAAATCGGACCGCAATGAATGGGCTGGCTGCAGGTCCTGAGATTGGAGTGTGACAGCTTCATACATTTCTATGAGATGTCGCTCTCCGGTCGAGAGTCTGTACACTGTGGTCCAATTTTGGACTGATTTGCACGGACGTCTGAATGAGCCCTGACTATATGTAGCAATAAAACAAGCCTCCATAGGCGTACATTGTAAAAGAGACTTTGGCTCACACACAAAGCATACAGTGATCCAAAGAGTCTGAAAAGCGGTGACGTCACTGAGAAATGGAATGGAGCGGCGCTGGATACTGGAGAAATCATCAATAAGAGAGTATGTTAACACACTTACTGTAACGGGTCTGGTAGGTGGAACCACTATGCTTTATTATAC
>VIAB01001064.1:192708-203021 GCA_009801035.1 Oophaga pumilio | reverse complement strand
GCCTTCTGGAGTTCCCTTCATCTGCACAACAACACTACAATACTAAAATTGGAGCTTGACATTAAACTATTGCAAAACGATCTGGATAAGATGTCTGAATGGGCAAACACGTGGCAAATGAGGTTTAATGTAGATTAATGTAGAGTAATGCACCTAGGACAGAGTAATCCTACTGCTGCATATACATTAAATGCGAGAATACTCGGGCCTACAGAACAGGAGAAGGACTTAGGTATTCTGGTTACAAGTAAGGCTAGGTTCACATTGCGTTAGGGGCATCCATTTAATGGATCCGTTAAACGGATGCGCTAACGCTGATGTAATTTTTTACATCTTTTTAACCCCTAGCGCTAATGTATGCGCTAACGCATGGTAGCATTTTGTTACCATGCATTACCATGTGTTAGCCATACAGGTCTATGCACAGCGAACGCATCAGTTCACTGTGCGTTAGACCTAACGCACCCTAAAAAGCTGTAGACCGCGTTCAAGGGTGAGTCACAAAGTAACGCATCATCGCTAACGCATGCCGAATTTGTCATGCGTTAGGATACGTTACTATAATGGCGGCCCATGGGTGCGTTAACGCATCCGTTACATAGCGATACTGCCGCTATGTAACGGATGCGTTAAACGCGGGGCCATAATGCGATGTGAACCCAGCCTAAGCTGAACAGCAGTACTCAATATCAAGCAGCAGCCGCAAAGGCAAACATTCTAGGATGTATAAAAAGAGAGAAAATCCCTCTATCCCAACGTACTGTTAACCCTTTATGAATCACTTGAGAGGGCACATCTAGAATATGGGATCCACTTTTGGGCTCCACATTTTAAAAAGAATATTCCGAAGTTTTAGTCAGTTCAAAGGTGGTAACTATATTATTACAAGGCTTTTATACAAGGGCTGGATGATTTCCTCGATACACATAACATTGTGGGTTACAGTTAATTTAGTGACAAAATGTACAATTGGTGGAGAGAGGTTGAACTTCATGGGCCTAGGTCTTTTTTTCAACCTATGGAACTATGTCAAAAGTTCATTGTGGCCTGACTGAGTGAGTTCATTATGTGGCCCTCAGCATCATTGCTTTAGGACAGGGGTGGGGAACCTCAGGCCCCAGGTCCATTTACGGCCCTCGATGACCTTTTATCAGGTCCCCGGACAGATTCTCAGGGACCGCTGTGCTTTGGCAGGGAGCTGTATTTTGATTGCCACCAGTTCATTAATTTCTTCTTGCTCTGTAAGTACACATGTAGTGTTCACTACTGAACACTGAAGGGCATGCAATGAAAGATTACGTCCTGACGCCTGTGCCAGAGTCAGGATGTACTTTGTGGGTGGAGTTTGTATGGCCCCCGAAGGATGGTATAAATATCCAAAAGGCCCTTGGCAGAAAATGATTCCCCACCCCTGCTTTAGGACAAGTATATGAAGAATACATGCGTTTGAACTCTGGATTATATGTGCCTTCATACGTCCAGATGCAATGCTATGGGAAGTGTTGTGCATGTAGTATAGACATTTAGATGCTGCAAGTCTCTATAAGTCTCCACTTATAAGTTTTCAATTTCCTGAGGCTCCATCATTTTTATATTTTTTTGTATAAATTCAGCTATACAATGGAGGAGGGGTCCACTTTAGTTTGATTTTGATTCATCTTTGTGGCAATGTAAAAGTTTCCATGTAGAAAAAGTCTAATGTTGTGCAATGTGCAGACATGAAAGGAAACCACATTCTCATAATTTTGTATCCCATCCATCTTTTGTTTACAATAAGGAAAAAATCTTTTGTCTTTGATTGTTCTTCAGTCTCTGCGGTCGGGTTTAATTGTACTTTTAATTTCTAAATGATTGCATACAATTTGGCAGGACATCAGTATGTTACACAATAATAATATTTGGTCATCTTTTTTTTTTATTAAATTGAGTTTGCAATTTTAAAGCACTACTTTTAGCAATAGCTTCTTTTGTTTTTTTTGCTTTCTCCAATGGCAAAAAACATGAGGAAAATCAAACATTACACAGAGACCGAGGGCATTAAAATCAATAGCATTCCCATCTATTTTCATATAATAATAATAATAATAATCTTTATATAGCGCTAACATATTCTGCAGCGCTTTACAGTTTGCACACATTATCCTTGCTGTCCCCAATGGGGCTCACAATCTGGATTCCCTATCTGTATGTTTTTGGAGTGTGGGAGGAAACCCACGCAAACATGGGAAGTACATACAAACTCCTTGCAGATGTTGTCCTAGTGGGATTCGAACCCAGGACTCCAGCGCTGCAATGCTATCCACTGAGCCACCGTGCTGGCCATATCCTAAACAAGACGTTACCTTTATTTAAATCTTTTATATACAGTGCCATCGTGTTCGTCAACAACTGAGGAGGGAGTGCACTCATAGGACTACTTTTTTTTACCTAAATGTTTGTGTTTGAAGCTAAAAAATAATTTTCTTTGTTGGATTTCATTAAAATTTTAACACCATTTCATTTTTATATACTCTTTGTTTCCTGTATATTAAATTTTGATGTTGATCTGTGGTCATAAATTAGCAGAAAAACGAAGATAAAAGGATTTTAAACTCTCCCATCAGAACGAGCTCACTGACAGATTCTCAGTTAAATGATTCTGCAGCCAATAATAGGCACTGCAATACAGAGACTTCAGAAGGCAAACGGTGCAAAATTATTAAATAAGCAGTCCCATGTATATATATTCTTATTAAATGTGTGTATATGCATGTAATGTAGTGTGAGTGTATTAATATACTCACCTACCGCTGCTCTCTCTGGTGTTCAACGCCATTCTGCTCCTTTTCTCAGTGACGTCAGCAGTCTTCAGACTCTCTGGTTCACTCTATGCGTGAGCCAGAAATCTATGTTACAATGATGGCTTCATTCTGATGCTACACAGACTTACATTATATAGTCACTTCAGGGTCATGCAGAGCGTAGTGTGACCCGGAGAGTCTGTAGATGAGTGACATCACTGAGAAAAGGAGAGGAAAGGCAATGGACACCGGAGAGAGCGGCAGTAGGGGAGTACCGTATATTAGTATTCTCACACTACATTACATGCATATATACACATATTAAAATAAAAAATATACATGAGAGTACCTTTTTAATTAAACCCAATTGAAAAGGGTTTTTTTAGCTCCAAATACATGCAATTAAGAATAAATATTCCCTAAGGTAGACAACCCCTCTTTGATATATATATTTTTTTATAATATAAATCAATAGCAGCCATTAATTGACCTAAAAAAATGTTCTGTTTTTCTCATACAAAAAAAATATATAAGGGTCGACTCATTAAGACTGTCTTGCTGGAGTACAATGCACCAAATTCATTAAACAGCACATGCCACTTAATAAATTTGGCACAATTTTTGAGTGGCGTGTGCCTGTGCGAGCTGTACCAAAAATGCTACTCCAGTCTGGGACTGAAGTAGCATTTCTGCAATGCAAAAACACCTGCAATTTTGATGCATGGATAGGCTTTGTGGACACAGCTGTCCCGCCCCGGCTCCTCCCCAGTCCTATTTTGGTGGAACTGTTTCAAACTGGAGAAGTTGCCAAAAGTTACAAAACTTCTGCCCATTAGCGCGTAAAGTCTAAAAGGTTCTCTCCTATATTTGAGAGGACGATAATCACTCTGCAGAAATTGCTAATCTTTATTTATTCACAATGACAAATTATATTGTGGTACAGTGTTAGCCAGAAAAATCAACGTACCGTATTTTGCGGTTTATAAGACGCACCGGATTATAAGACGCATCCCAAATTGTGAGGAGAAAAATAGGAAAGAAAACTTTTTTTTTAATAAAATGGTGCTTCTTATAATCCATGCATCCTATTGCTTATCGGGGGTGGTGGCGGCAGTGAAGCGAGGTCCCACGGTGGCTGCTGGCGGAGGAACAAGTGGGGAGATGCTGCAGACCCCAGACTGGGAAAAAGGGGTGTTCGAATGAGCGACACTGCGGGGGTTCGGTGGTGCGGGGGGATCCGCCGACATTTTGTGAAAGCCCAGAGCCCCCGTACTTCCATGATTTACTATGCGATGGACTCTGGGAAAATGGCTGCCGGGGGCGGCGCTTGCGCAGATGGAGATCTTGGCGCTGAGATCTCATCTCCCGAGATATTGGTGCTGCTTTCACAAAATGTCGTCGAGTCCCCGCACCACCGAACACCCACAGCGTCGCACATCTGAACACCCCCTCATCCCAGCCTCTAGCAACGCTTCACTCTTGCCTCCTCCAGCAGTGACCCTGGGTCCCTGCTCCACCGCGGCCGGTAAGGTATATTCGTATAATTAGATGCACCCCCATTTTTCCACCAAATTTAGGGAAAAAAAGCACGTCTTATAATCTAAAAAATATGGTAAATACTTTTATGCCCAACGATGACCAAAGTATTCTCAGAGCGATACCTTTATTGTTATCACTGTATATAACTGTATCACTCCGAGATACTTTTGTCATCGTTGGGCATAAAAGTATCTACATCCATCTTTATTTAAAAATGTATACACTTACTTAAAAGTATCAGAATATCAGATCACATTATTATTATTATTATTATACATTTATATAGCGCCATTTATTCCATGGCGCTTTACATATGAAAAGGGAAAATATAGACAGGTACAATAAACGTGTGCTACACAAGGGACACACAAGTACAGAAGGAGAGAGGACCCTGCCCGCGAGGGCTCACAGTCTACAGGGATGGGTGAGGATACACTAGGAGAGGGTAGAGCTGGTCGTGCGATGGTTCAGTAGACTGAGGATCATTGTAGGCTGCAGGCTTGTCGGAACAGGTGGGTCTTCAGGTTATCACATCAGGTCTGCAGCAATAGATTAGAGCCCATAAAGTAACCAGATGAATGTTTACAAGACTTAACAGGTTAAATAATGTCCCTACATGGCTCTGATTAATCAGACGAGTAGTATTATTCCACTTTAGTAGACCATCTGTTTTATTACTATCTTGCGCCTCTCATTTACTCTGGATTTTGGGACGATTTTATCATGGAAGCAATAGTTCAAAGGAGGATAAATCAGTCAGCATAAAGGGCTTTAAAAAACATGTGTTCAGGTAATGAGGACATAAATTATGCTTTCAAGACAAACAGATGAAGTGACTGAACTCTGCATCACAAGTCGCCTTCATGTCCACCATAAGAAATGGTGTACCACGTTCATAGTTTTCTAGAATCAGAATTCAGACGTCCATATAAATCCATTTTTACGTAGATTTCTTTAGTGCATTGGAATTCACATTATACGAGGTCACTAACCTAACTTGAACCTATGTGACCGAAACATAAGAGTTGTCTCTTAAGATCTGTTTTAAAGTGTGGACCTTTGTCTTCAGATACGGCTTTGCACAGATGGATGTGACGGTGACATACACAGAGATAGCAGGGTTAAGCTGAAACTAGTCGTACTTCAGTCGTACTTCAACTTAGAGTTATTCCAAGTATTTCATTATTTTTCACAAAGTACAGCAAATGCATATTTTTTGTTAGCATACAGACTAAATCCAACATGACCCTTCTTTCTTGTATCTTCTTTTCATCTCAATCTGTCCCTCTGAGCATCCAGCTTTACATACTGTAGATATTCTTCGGCCATATGCATCAAAAGAGCGGCATTTGTAGTAGCACATCAACGAGTTGTCTGCTGCAGGCATCCTTTGCTTGTGTTGGCTCTGCTGAGCTCAGTTATTACAAGCTCCATTGTGAAGAAGTGCAGGACAGTTGAGCTCTGCTGAAAACCAACTAACAGAACAGTGATGTTATAATACGCAGACAGCTATACTAATGTAGATGATTAGTGAATGATTGCAGTACAACGGAAACAATCTCTGCCAATGAATACAGTTGGTGGTTGCCCTACAGCTTTTCATTCATAGCCGTTAACACCAACAGCCGTAATGTTACTTACTGATGCAGGTCACAGATCCATTCAGGGTTACCCTGCAACTGCAGGCCACAGTCTTCTTCACTGTCTCAGGCCACAGCAGAACTTGTTCTCTTAGGCCATAGTATCATTCAGCATTACAGATCACAGACTTTCTCTGTGTCAGGCAGCACTAAAATCTCTACAAGTGACTGCAGGTCAGGCAGTTTGGTGCGGGCAATCTCTGCCGGTCACTTCAAGGTATAATTCTCTATACTTTATCAGGGGCGCCTGACTTATACTGTAATATAAGTTTAATGATGTATCATTTTGTAACTTAGGTGTCAAGGTATAGTTAGGTGTCATGCTTTCTGCATCAAAATATCTTAAAACGTTAAATCTATAATAATCAGGTAATGGTCAGCAACCAATTGATATGCCAAGAGCCACTTCTTTCTAGAGGAAACTCCTCCAGCAGGATCTCCTAGTTTGGTAGTCAAGATCTCATAGAACTCAGAGCATTTACTGTAGTTCTCGATCAATCTACTGTCAGGATTGACTCTAGCCTCAGGTCCTCTTCTTGCACTAAGTTACCAACAGCGCAGTCTCTGGCTCATGTCTATTAGCTATCTCTGATTGACCAACTAGCTCACTCTCACTTCTGGCACTTCTTAAGTCTTTTTGTTTGCTCACATTCAGTTGTCATGCTTTGCAGCCTGAATGCTGCTCTTCTCTCTGGTAATTTTTGAACACTGAAAGTTTCTTCACTTGTCTGGACTGTCTTTCTCCCTTAATTACTCTCCGTCCTGCTTGGGAGCTGACTTGCACCCTCCCTCAGCAGCAGCTATACCCACACACAAACCAGCTAACCGGCTCTAGCTACAGATTGGCTAAGGGCACTGGTAGTTAAAGAGGTTGTCTGGTTAAAAAAAGTTCACACCTGTCTGTAGGATAGGAGATACCTTGCTAATCAGTGGTTGTCCCACTACTGGGACCCATACAGATGGGCAGAACAGGCAGAAGTGTATCTAGGTTTTCTGGCACCGAGGGCAAGAATTCAGTTTGGCACCCCCCTCCACCCAAGCACATATGTGATTTGCACACTTAGTCACGTGACAACGATCTGATCGCCCTAACTCGATGTTCAGTGAAAAACTAAGAGAGAGGCCGGGGTCACACTTGCGAGAAATTCACAGGAGTCTCGCACCTCAATACCCGGCACTGCCGCCAGCATTCGGGACCGGAGTGTGCGGCTGCATGTATTTCTATGCAGCTGAACACTCCAGTCCGAGTGCCGGCAGCAGTGCCAGGTATTGAGGTGCGAGACTTCTGCGAGTTTCTCACAAGTGTGACCCCGCCAAACAGGAAGAAAAGCTCATTGTTACGTTACTTAGAATGAAAATCACATAAGAGTGAAGTGGCCATGTGATGACTGATGGAACCTGCAAGTAGAGCTGAATCCTGATAGTAAGGATATTATAGGCTGTTAGGATGCAACAGTACTTAATTTTATAATTAACCCCTTAATGTCCGGAGGTATTTTTATTTTCTGTTTTTTGCTCCCCGTCTTCCCAGAGCCATAACTTTTTTATTTTTTTGTAAAAAATGGCCATGTGAGGGCTTTATTTTTTGCGGGACAAGTTGTACTTTTGAACGACACCATTGGTTTTAACATATAGTGTACTGGAAAACAGGAAAATAATTCCAAGTGCGGTGAAATTGCAAAAAAAAGTGTAATTCCACAGGTTTTTAAATTTTTTTTTACTATGTTCAATAAATGTTAAAACTAGCTTGCCATTATAATTCTCCAGATCATTACGAGTTCATAGATACCAAACATGTCTAGGTTCTTTGAACATGAAAGGGGGGTGATTTGAACTTTTATATATTTTTTATTTTTTAAATATTTTTAAAAACATTTTTTTTACTTTTTGCATGCTTTAATAGTCTCAATGGGAGACTAGAAGCTGCAGTTGTCTGATCGGCTCTGCTACATACAGGTGATGATCAGATCGCCTGTATGTAACAGAAATGATCACTTGCTATGAGCGCCGACCACCAGGCGGCGATCATAGCAATCCAGCTATGACAACCATAAGGGTCTGCTGCAGACTTCTGGTTGTCATGCCAACCCATCGGTGACCCACGATCACTTGATGGGGTCACCGATGGGAGGGATTTCCAGCACGCTTCCGGAAGCACGAGTTAAATGCTGCTGTCATAGATTGACAGTGACATTTAACAGGTTAACAGCTGCGGGTAAATGGCGACTCCACCTGTGGCTGTTAGAGGCACATGTCAGGTGTTCAAAACAGCTGACATGTGCCGGGAAAGATGTGAGCTCAGCGCCGGAGCCCACATCAAAGGGAGGGATTCCGACGTGGACGTACTGTTACGCCCAACGTCGGAAAGGGATTAAAGGGCTTGTCCAGGTTTGAGATGAAAGTCTGCAGTCACTAAAGCTGGCTGCATGCTTCTGAATTCTCACAGTGCATGCACTGCACACTTTTAGGATTCTCCCTTGCACAAGAATGAGATATGAATACTTTTAGCTACATTTCGACTAGACGTGTCCGCCCTCACTCAATTCATTTTCATTGCGTGAGGCCACACATGTCTAGTCGAACGTGACCACATGTATGCAAATCGGCGGCACGAGAGAATCCTGACAGCGTGCGGTGCGCACTGTGAGAATTCAAAATTCTGAAGTCACATAGAATGACTGTAGACTCTTCACAAACTTGGACAACCCCTTTAATGCCCATAACATAAATAAAATATGAGAATTAGTGTCACAAAAATTTTTACATCCAGGTACCTGATAGATGACGTTGTCTCTGGAGTCGTTCTCTTTCTTTTCTTCTTCATCTTGTCCCCCATGATGAGTTTTCTTATCCACAGCCGTCTCTGCAGACTTCCATCTTCTCCAGTCTTGTGCAGCACATCCCCACACAAAGTCCTTAAAGATAGCAGTGTCATCATAATGCTCCTGAATAAAAAGATCTGTGCAACGCTGTGACCCTGAATAAATAATTACTCCTCACTATATTACCTTCACAAAACATGATAGTGTTCCTCTTATGGTACATGCCCTTCACAGTGTCATCTCCTTTCCATAATGCGCCCTCTCTTCACACTGAGTCCCCTTTAGGGCCCCGTCTCTATGCTATGCTCTCTCACTACACTCCCCATCATTGGTATGCTGTGCACTTACCCTGTGCCCCCATGCCAACCCCCACACTACTCAGTCTCTATTCTGTGCCCAATCACACTTTTCTTCCCCCATACTGTCTCCTTGCACTATTCCTCTCAATAGTCTCCTCACACGTTTCCCACTCCCTCCTCATACATTTACCCTCTCACTTTCCATCTCCCCCAGGCCCGTTACAGTAAATACCCTCACACTCACAGTAAATACACCCAGTGGGTCCCAGTGGTCGAAAACTCACCTATCAACAAATTATCACCATACCTGTAGATAAGTCTAACTTGTTCTCACCAGACCAGCCCTTTAAGAAGATTGGGACCATAGTCATATTTGCACTCATAGTATGCTCATGTGAAACTTGCCCTACACAGAAAGTACTTTGTTATCATTTGTAAGAATTGCATCTGTTTGCTTTCTCTTGGCTGGGGCTTCCTCCTGTACGATATAAGTAAACATGTATTATGTGAGTGTTTACCGCTCACCCAGGCATTGATTTAAAGATGTATTCTATGTGCTTAGAATAATCCCAGACTTCCTCTGTGCGCTCAGTGTTAGCATCACCGTCCTCGTGTAGTGATCCAGACCTATTCATAAATCGAGAAACATTCTCAATACCTTCACAATGAATGGAATTAGTGAATCATCACAATTATGTGAAATCAGTGCGGAGGGGGCGAAGCCTGAGACGTTCTTTGTTCCTTTTTATCTCATAGTTTAAATTGGGCTTAATAGAAGTCATACTTAAAGTATAGATTGTAAGTATAAATACACAGAAACAGACCATGACCACACAGGTGCTTGGCTTATTACAGTCAGGCCAAGTTCACACGCCGCAGATTGGTCGGCACACAAATCTGCAGCAATTTACAGTACAATAGGTTTTTCAAATCCCGGTCACGTGTTGTGGTAAAAAATCCGCATCAAAATGAAAGCACAGTGCGGATTTCAAATCTTCAATATTCATTATTATGGGGATTTTCATTGCGGACTACTCCCTATTCTATGCTTAACCCCTACACGATGGAGGCCAATTTCAGTTTTTGATTTTTCGTTTTTTCCTCCCCTTCTTCCCAGAACCATATCTCTTTTTTTTAATGTCCATATAGACATATGAGTGCTTGTTTTTTTTGCAGGACAAGTTGCACTCTTTAGGCCTCTTTCACACTTCAGTCGTGTGACGTCCGCCCAAG
>VIAB01001064.1:164319-188782 GCA_009801035.1 Oophaga pumilio | reverse complement strand
ACGTGTGAACTTAGCCTTAGAAGGTCTTAAAATTAGGTGAATACAACCTCAGATGAACAATACATGTCAAATCGCACCATGTCCTTAATTATTTACCAGAAACTAAACCAAAATCCAAAAGCAGAATGTGAAAAACTAAGTACACCCCATAAGTCAATAGCTTGTAGAACCACCTTTAGCAGCAAAAACTTAAAATAAACGTTTTCCGAATAACTTTATCAGTCTCACATCATTCCGAAAAAATGATGGCCCTCTCTTCCTTACAATGGTTCTTGAAGGATTTGTCTATTTTCAGGAAAATGGACCCCAAATTGTGTAGATTACTTAAAATAACAAATTCAGCAGATAAACACCCTCCCTGGGTCCGGCACCAGCTACTTGCCGCTGCTCGGGTCCCAGAGTTTTGGCTGCAGTGGTGACATCACATCAACAGTGCTCATCAGCGCTCTAGCCAGACACTGAGCTTGTCACTGTCACGTTCTGTTGAGGTGACTTCAAAGCTGCATCCAAAACAAGGGGACTAGAGCAACGGTGGGGAGCTGGATTTGGACCCAGGGAGGGTGAAAGGCCTTTAAAGGGTTGTCCGGTCTTAAGGTACAAGTCTGCAGGAGGAGGATGTGAGGATTCTCCAGTGTCAAGAGTGGGTGGGCACATAAAAAAAAAAAAAAGATTTGCACACATACAGTCACGTGCCGACTAGACGTGCGTGACCCCACTTAGTGCAAGTGTGGCTGGATATATCTAGTTGGAATGTGGCCGGAAGTAAGCAAGTCACATATTGGCAGTCACATGACCACCCGTTACAGGCGATGGCACCGGAGAATCCTCACAGTGTGCACTCATAGAGTGACTGTAGACTTCTAGCCTAAGGCCAGACAACCCCTTTAAGTTAATTGAGGTTTCTAAGAATTCATTCTGCACAGTAATTGCAACTCTACAGCATTTCAGTAGTTGATGTCTTGACTGTGACTGGGCCATTAGAACACCTTGATTCTTTTCTTTTTCAGCCATTCTGATGTAGAATTTGCTGGGGTGCTTGGGATCATTGTCCGGTTGCATGACCCAGTTTTGGCCATGTTTCAGCTTTTCGATAAATGGAAATCACATTTGATTCTGGAATACATAGGTATACAGAGGAGTTCATGGTCAACTCAATGACTGAAAGGTACCCATGTACTGTGACTGTAAAACAAGCCCAAATAGCCAACCCCCCTACTGCTGTGCATTAGAGTCGTTATGATGTGTTTCTGCGGGTATGCTGTGCTTAGTTCTCATCAAACGTGGAACAGACCAAACAATCAATTAAGATAATTTTATTAGGAGCTTCTGACTACTACTTACCCTCCTAATTGCAATGCAAACAGTAGGGGTGTGCTTAATTTTTCACACACCGCTTCTCCACTTTGGCATTATTTTTGTTAAATACTGTAATTTGTCATGCATTGTTGTTTGTCTGAGGTTGTGTTTACCAAATTTTAAGACCTTCTAAGGAGGACCCTCTAAGTATTTTTTTTATGTCCTGATACGTAAAACCATAGAATTCAAAGATGGTGTACTTACTTTTTCTCATGACTGTAGCTTAAAGCAGAATCAAAGTGTTAGATTAAAAGGTTAATTTCCATCATAGACATTTATGGATGTGTCCATCCTTATCAAATTTTGTTAAAGAGGAATTCCAATTTTGAATATTTATGACAATTCAACGGGATATGTCATAAATATATTATAGATGCAGGTGCCATCTTTCTACAGTGAGAATGGAGGAGTCTTGTTGTGTGCTGCTGTGAGGAGATGGTCTGAATTACCATACAAATAAATAGGAAGTCTAACCACCTGTCCTCCGACAGCAGAAGCTGTGTTACACACCTATTCCAAGTATCTCGGGCTTCGCTCCCTTCTCCAGAGTCCTCTGCCCTCTGTTGTGCTCCATGTTTGGGTTTTTCAGATTGCCCGGCGTCTATCAATGAGAACATCTCTCTAGACATAGTTAAGGCTCATTGACACAAACACCTATTTCTTGGGATTGAGTCTCTAGACCCCTATGTTTGGTGTGCCTCATCTTCTGTGCTTTACTTGCTTACATCCCTACTGCATCAACCCCCTGGGTCCATGTGCCCACCTGGACCTGGAGCTTGTAGGATCCACCTCACCTGGTGAGCCTAACAAGCTGTTCTTCCCTGAGATACATGCATAGCCCATTGGTGGGATCTGCATCTACTATATATTCATAGAATATCAACAGAAAATGCCATATTGTGGGTCCTGCATCCAAAGAAGCCACACCCAAGCAAGGAGTAGATGGAGAAGCCGGCCTCACATTTGCATGCTCTTTCTGTTCATTTATTTGGGTGTCCCACTCCCTATACACTTCAGATTCTTTTTGAACAGCCTTTCTTCTTTGCTTCGTACTCTCATTCACTGTGTACTGGACGATGGGCATTATCTCACCATATCACGTCTGCTACTAACTGCTGCACAAATTTTTTAGTTCAGCTGAAAACACCTTGCGTCAAACATGGTAATATCAGAAAAATGATTGATATAAGTAAGGCGTAGGAAATGTGCACAGTATTTACAGATCTATTACCGTACATACATCACTTCCGACAGCTCTGACAGAGGAAGTCTTGTATTAAACATGTTGTCTGCATGTCATATTATTTCTGTCTGCAAAAATGTCACCAATTTAACTTGACCATGTGACATGTGAATAAAACTTTCCCAGAAGATATAAGCGAGATGTCACATATTAGAATGTTACTTACTGTTACTGCTAATTGCTCTCTGACATTTTTATTCTTTAGTGCACTTGAAATTGTTGTGAAATATTTTATGGATATGTCGTATGTTGACTGACACAAAAGAGTTCTTGTTCCAAGAGGCACAAGACTAATTTGAAATGTATCGTACCATTTCTGTACAGATACTTGTGTGTCCATGTAATATCTGTTACAGGGACACACAAGCCATATAAGTTACTGTATTAGTTTATTTAACTCACTTTTACAGCATATTACAGACATCATCATCACTGTCCCCATAGGGGCTTATAGCCTAAATTCCCTATCAGTATGTCTTTGGAGTGTGGACTGAAAAGATGATGGTATTAAAAACTTTACTTGACACATAAGATGGTTGCAGTGGTGACATAGAAGCACCATGGTCTGGCCTCCTATTTTTCTACAGTGGTCCTGCAGGTAGGAAATTCCCTTAAACCCTGCACACTTTGAGTACTGCCCTGGAACATGGTCTAATGTACACACTTAAAGGCATGTGCTCAGACTCTCTAGGATGGCTCTAAGCCCAGTAGTTTTATCCTGCGGCCTATGCTTTTTTCAACAAGCAGGTGACATGCTGTCAAGTAGCCATGCCTTCAGCTGCTGCCCAACTTGGCCGTAGCAATCTAATGCTTCCTTCCTCTCAGCTGCCAACCACTTGCTGTCATTATGACCATCTACTGCCTGTTAAAGAGATTAGGAGCACAGTGGAAAATAAATGTGGTAGATGTATATAATAAACCTACGATTGTGCAGTACACCATAAGAATCCAAATAATATTATTGGGCTATGATGGTGGAAGAAACATGGGTAAGGAGAAGGACCAACCATAGAAGCGCAGAGAAATCAGATATTATAACATACAATGAATCTTTATTGGAGATCAGAAAGACAACAATAGGATAACAAAACGACCATGTAAAATAAAAGGGTTGCACACTCAGGACAATATAAAACCTGCAAAATAGTAGGGAGACATATTTTCATAATAAAGTGCAATGCCAATAATTGTAAATGACCAGATATGATATTACATAAATTGTATTTTACATTGGGGCATATATAACAATGTCAGAGTGCAGAAATGCCCTTTGTAAAGTGCTGGTGCAAAGATCTAGTATACTAGTATAAAGGCTGTTCTTACTGCTAAGTGCTAAAGTAGATAGAGTCTCCCACTCCTGAGTGGCGTCCACCCCCAAAGATTCTTTGTGGTTTTCCTGAAGAAGAAGTTGTAATTAGTGATGAGCGAGTATGCTCGTTGCTCGGGTTTTCCCAAGCATGCTCGGGTGATCTCCGAGTATTTTGGCGTGCTCGGACATTGAGTTTTTGTCGCCGCAGCTGCAAGATTTGCGACTGCTTGACAGCCTGAATACATGTGGGGATTCCCTAACAAACAGGCATTCACCACATGTATTCAAGCTGTCCAGCAGCCGCAAATCATGCAGCTGAGGCGACAAAAACTAAATGTCTGAGCACGCCAAAATACTTGGAGATCACCCAAGTGTGCTCATGAAAACCCGAGCAATGAGCATACTCGCTCATCACTAGTTGTAATACTTTGAAACGCATCAAAAATAAACCGCTATGCCAATATCTTCACTTGAATCCCACTCCTTTACTGATCACACATGAGTAGCGCAGAATACCCGCTATCTCCTTTCCTACAAAATAATGGTTAAAGAGAACCTGTCACCATAAATAACGCTATTAACTTGCAGATATAGGGTTAATATGTTGGCCGGTGCCCGCACTCAGCCAGATGCAGCGGGGAGAAAATTAACTCTATTCTCCCCGCCAGCATTTGATTTTAGTTATGGAGGCAGGGGCGATGCTAGTTCAGTTATTGCTCTGAGTATACAGAGCGGTGGCTGTAACCTCCCCCCTGACCCTGACTGACAGCCGGCCCCAGTGCAGAGCGAATGTCAGTCAGGGACACGGTTACAGCCGCCGCTCTGTATGCTCAGCGCAATGACTGAACCAGCGGCGCCCCCGCCTCCATGACCGAAAGCAAATGCTGGCGGGGAGAATAAAGATTATTTTCTCCTCACTGCATTCGGCTACGTGCAGGTGCCGGACAGCATAATAACGCTATTAACCTGCAGATTAACCGCATATCTATAGGTTAATAGCGTTATTTCTGGTGACAGGTTCCCGGCTTAAAATAAGAGTGAAATTAAAGGTTTGGAATGGACAAGATAAAGTCTTGACCTTAATCCTGTAGAAATGTTTTGGAAGAATTTGAAGCAAGGAAGAAAATCAACAAACGAGAGAGTAGAAAGAGTTGAAGCGAATTTGTAGGGATGAATTGGCTAAAATTCTCACAAGCCGATGTGGAGGACTAATCAGCAATGACTAGAAACGTTTAGATGCTGTACAAGGAGTGGGGGGTCACACCAGATAATGAGGGGAAAGGTTAACATACTTTTGCCACTTACAGACATTTGATAAGATTTTTCACTAATTTTTCTCTTTATCTACTTTTAGCTCTTCTATGAAAATCTGATGTACGGTACTTTTCGGTCCAATCCATGTTGAAATAGGAAGCGTTTCCAAACTTTCACCGCTGTAGAACGCTCTTGGAACTTATTTGTAGAGTTTCGTAATGTTCCTGTTTCCAATACGCAGGTCGGAGTGATTAATTGTCTTGCTCAATAAACCAGGGACAAGTTTGTCTGAACATGTATATGTTGCTGTTTAAGTCTGACAAATTATGAATAAATATTGTCCTGCGTCTATGACTCACATTGTAGCTTTGATACGTTGGCTAACCCCTACCTCACATCTACAAATATTCCTATATCCAATTTCTAGAATTTCATATTATCAAAAGGAATGACCTGGATTACACTATGGTGAGTATACAGAACTGTTAAAGTTCTTGCAAAGATTCAAAAAGAATACAGCAAGTTGTACATTAACTTGTTTCCTCCTGGCTAAGTTTATTTTATTCCTCCGAGCATAGCTGGTTTACACAAAAGCTTTTATGTCCCAAGGTAAACCATTAGTAATTCTTACCCATCTGCTTTTGTGCAGCTTTTTCACTTGATTGAATTGAAAAGCATTGATAGATTTAACAGTTCACTGTCTCAAAAAGCCAAAATAACTGCCGAACGGAGAACCCCGCTCAGTTTTTAGAGCAGATAAATCATACAATAACTTTCACTAATTACAAAATAATCTACGGTCGATTGAAAAGCTTCCAACAACCGTCCGAGGTGAAGAAGACTGTGTTCACCCACGACTTAGGTAGAGGCAGTGTTGGACTGGGGTGCCAAGGGCCCACCAGTAACATTGACTTTGGAGGGATCCACTTTTCACTTGTTCACAAGTTTACCTATATCTCTATATAATAATAAATACTGGGTAGGTTGGTTAATGAATGAGATGTTATTTTTTTCTGTACAGAGTGAATCAAGAGAATTATGCCAAGTACTGCCCATGCAGTGGAGTTGGGGGTCCAGGTCTGGACAGTGGCCCGCCGGGGGATTCCCCTGTTCCCCTATGGGCTAGTTCGAGCCTGGGTAGAGGCTATTTATCCCAAATAATTCTTTGTTTTTTAATGTATAGGAGGAGAAAGGTATTCTCAACTGGTAAAAAGTCTTTGCGGTACTCAGAAATAGGACGTAGCGTTCAATAGAATAGAGAAAATACTTCGGCACTCAACTTGGAAAATCGTGCAGTAATATTATTAATTAGACCCAAATGGAAAAACAGATAATTGACTTCCAACATTTCGGCCACCCTCGGCCTTTTTCAAGGTATTTCTGTCAGTCAAGAGGTCCAAATGTCCTGCGTTGTGACTTCGGTGGATGAGGAGTTACAACGCAGGACATTTGGACCCCTTCACTGACAGAAAATGTCCGAGTGTGGCAGAAATGTTGGCGGTCATTTTTCTGTTTTTCTATTTGGGTGTAATTAATAAAATTACTTCATGATTTTCCAAGTTGAGTGCCGAAGTATTTTGTCTATTTTATTGTTTTTTGATGTGTTACTTGGCACAAATAAAGTTTTCTTTACTAAAGTCACAAAATTGGTGAAATTTGCTTTTCAAGACTTAAAATTGGTATCAAATTGTAAGGGTATGTGCCCACGATTTGCAATTGCTGCGGGTTTGATACTGCGTATTTATGCAGCGTCAAACCCACAGCGGCCAGATGTGAAAGCTGTGATAGTCCACGGACGCCCGTGGATCACCCGCAGAGACTGACATGCAGAGCATCTTTCCAGACCACAGCATGTCAAAAGAATGTATTGATCACGGTTCAGTGAACACATGCGGATTTACCTGCGTTCAATAGAAGGCAGCACTTTGGACGCAGTGAACATGCTTTGCGTCCAAAGCGCTACTAGTTCAGATTGTGGGCACCAGACTTAAAGGTAGTTGGAGCACCAGGCTACTTCATCATTTCAGTAGAATGCAATGTACTTGATTCTTGGATTTCTTTTGGGTTCTCAATCTTATTTATACATTTACTCATCAAGAAGAAATTAGATGTCTAAAATATTTCCTAATCTAGAAAAGTAATCCTACAAATTTGTCCAATTGCTAAATTATTGATTGATAATAATCCAACAGAATCCAAAAATATAAAATGGATAAGTCATTTTATATCCTAACATAGTATGTTAACTTCAATTCTTAATTCTCTATGAAAGTGAAAACGTTCAAGGACATATTGAATTAATATCCCCATTTTCAAAATTCTCCTGTCTTTCAGCATGAATTAGTAATCTGGGCTGATACATTTTTCCATAGTCTATGATCCTTCTGATCTATTCTCTGACTTCTTCAATTTGTCACTTTTATAAGTGTTTTCTCTGTCAGGTTTATTTTAAATGGAATCTGTCAGTAGAATCAACCCTCCTAAGCCGTCTATATAGACATGCAGGTCATAAGATGATGAGTAACATAACTTTTATATCTGTGGTCATATGTCTAATTTCAGAGGAATCCACATTTTTCTTAATATGTAAATGAGCCGGTCATTAATCTCCCCGAGAATATGCCTCCAGAGATTATTTTAAATGAAAGGTAGAGTTACCAGTGAGACATGTAATGACTGACTGTCTGCTGTCCGGATCTACACTGGTAACACTCCTTTTTGACTTGAAATAAGCTCTGGAGGCAGATTATCATGGAGATCAGTGTCCGGACCATAGATCTTGACAGCTATTTACATGTTAAGGAAAACATGGATTTTTCAGGAATGACGGTACGTGCCCACAATCAGGAATTGCTACGTATTTATGCAGAGTCAAACGAGCAGCGGCCAGATGTTACAGCATAGTGTTCATGGGGTTTCAAGAAATCCCACCCACTATGTGTGTATGTGCGTCCGCGGATCACCTGCGGACACTGACATGTGGTGCATCTTTCAAGACCGCAGCATGTCAAATTCTCTTGCGGAGACGCTAGCCTCTGCAACAGAAATTTAATCAACAGAATGTATTGAATGCGGTAAATCTGCTGCTACTTCCCGATCGTGGGCACGTACCCTGAGACTTGGAATCGCAGATATCAAGGTATCATTTTATTCAACTTTCTATGACCTACATGTCCATATAGAAGTCTTAGGAGGGTTAATCCTATTGACAGATTCCGTTTAGCTTCTCTTCTTAATTAGGGACCACATGCACATCGGAGAAAAGTTGGCTGAACCCACTGTTTTTAACAAGACTGGCCAACCATATAATGTGCATGAGATGTTTTCAACTCTCCCCAAACAGATGATTTTGGAGGAAAGAAGGATTGGGCTTGTTGAATTTCAGCACTTGATGCGTTTGTTCTCCGGGTAGATAAGCCACCACCAAAGATGTCGTGCAAGGACATTCTCCCCTCTTTCTTTTGAAAACACAAAATTGCTCACCTGAGTCATGAGAAATAGCTGTGAGCGGGATGAGCCTTTAGCCAATAGCTATCTATGGCGTATGGCCACTTTTATACCTCTACTTACTGTACTTTGTCCATTTCAACTCTATCTTCTCACTATGTTTCTGATGTCACTTGTAGCTCTATTAATGCAAAGGACTGAAACGTATTGGTAGAAACTGTATTCAATTTAATCATACTGTATATGGAGCTGAAAATATTCACATTCATGAACATAGCAAATGGTTGATTTATGAGAAAACTGGTCATTAGGTGAAAGATATATAGTGAGTGACATAGACAGGGATTTGTTTTTAGAGGGGGATGTGCACTGACACTCATAGCACCAGTTATTGTGCAGGTGAGCACTGGTAAAAGGAATGAACTCTAAACTTTGAGTATCATCTCCTTGTAAATGCCAGGTGTGCCGTTTCAAAAGTCTCAAAAACATCTGATTTTGGGGCTTTTAACATACAATAGACTCAAGGGTCTAACAAGAATGGCAGCACAAACAAAAACATCAACTTAAACATTCTTGGGATTGAAAACAACTTCTCCAAACAAAAAGAATTAACTTGAATTGTGTAAGCGAGCTTGTGCACCACGAAAAGACAAACTGCAAATCAGTGGCACAATAGAGTGCAGGCAACCATGCACAAAACCCGAGACTCATCAGTCCTTGTCACAAACAGCAATGAAACAATAGATCCTATTCTATTGTGTAAAAACTAAAAGTTGTAGATGTGGTAACGACATTAAAAATGGTCAAGTGGCTAAATGCCACCGTTACACATTACACTATGTACAGTATATCGACAGGTTAAGCTGGCACTCTAATATGTATGGGGCGCCGGCCATCTGATGGTCAGGGGAGATGCAGGAATGTCCAGTTTCAGACTGCCAATCACATTGTTTTCTTGAAGATAAGCCGCCAGTTGAAGTGTCAGCAGGTGGCTTTCTCATAGAGAACACAGAATTGAGAAGAACAGAACAAGAGTTTCTGTGTCTGGGAAAGCTGGCTAATAGGGCTGTCGGTTGAACGATCGGCCGAAGCATAGTTCTGTTGACAGCCATCTAATATGTATAGGAGCCTTAAAGGAAATCTGTCACCCCCCGGAATGTATATGACCTATTAATATGGGCATACAGGTGATAGAAATGTTACCCTAGTCCTACCTGTATCCTCATATTAATGGTCTTGATGCTAAGAAATGTTATATTCATTCTTTATGTTAATGATTTCTTCCAGGCTCCGAGCCGCGCAGCGCCAGGAAGAAATCCCTGTCTCCTCTCCTCATTAGAATGTCACCCCCTCCTTCCATGTCAGTTCTGGTGCCGGAATCCTGTGCCTGCGCCCTGTGCCACCTCAGAAATACATACCTCATCCTCCCTTCTGTGGGAGCTTAATACAGGAATCTTCTGCATTAGTGACTTCCGCTCCAGTGACCTCTGGTGTGCGCACCGATAAGGTGCTCTCCCCGCTTCCTCCCTGCATAGTCATCGCCATGTACACATGGTTCCTAGTGATGACTGTGCAGGGAGGAAGTGGGGAAAGCACCTTATCAGGGCGCATGCCGGAGGTCACAGTGACTCGCCGGCGCCTGCGCAGAAGATGCCTGAATGCAGTACCCTTAGAAGGGAGGATAAGCTATGTATTTATGAGGGGACATACACGCAGGGTTCTGGAAGCAGAACTGACGTACATGGGAGGGGGGTAGTATTGTAATGAAGACAGGAGTCCGAGATATCTAAAAAGAGAATATAACATTTCACCACAAGACCAAGAGGCATACAGGCAGGACTAGCTTAACATTTCTATCATCTGTATGCCCATATTAATTGGTCATATACGTCCCAGGGGGTGACATATTTCCTTTAAGGGTGCATTTGCACTGCACATTCTGTAATATTAAACAATTGGGAGTTGTTTATTAGCCTGTTTACACAGGCAGCCCACACTTTAGAAGTGCACTGAACACACTGCAACAGATTGTTCAATGCGAATAGACTGACTTTGTTCTCAGCAGCGCAGGTCCTGTTTACACAGGCAAATCACAAGACCCTTTCACTCTACTAAAGAGTGTTTTGCTCTTTTTGGGGGTGATCAGCAGCCTGTTTAATCTGTATGATGTTCCTAGGAATACTCCTCCACCGTAATTGTGCAGTGTGATTGCACTTTAAGTGACTTGATTATCTCGCTAATCATATGATTTGGGCTTGGTGTAAGAACATAAAACCATGACTGATATAGCCGTGATTTTGGCAGCATGAATCTGATGACAGGCTCACTTTAGGGGTTGGCTCATCTTCCTAAATGGGTAATATTGAAAAGTGCTTGTAAAAAAAAAAAACAAGCAACTTTACAATTTACCTGTTATTAAAAATCCTCTACTTTCTTCAGAAAGGAGTTTTTTTTTTAATCCATATTTCACTGCATGTTGCCTAAGTTACTGACCACCTCTTCAGTATATCAGAGGTGGCCAGTCTCCTAAGCAAGGAGAACAGTGCTTTCAAGCTTTTTGCTCTTCTGAAGCTGGCCAAAACACTACAGCAGATCCGGTCAGCTTCAGTGTCTTTGGGCCAGCAGTCATGTACCTGGTCCAAACTATCAAATCACCAAGAGCCCACGGCACCCCGGCAAGCAAGAAGATTGGGGGGCAAGAGAATGGTGTGCTGTAGGAAAAGAGAAATGTGACTACCCCTTTAATGTAACGTAAGCTTTGTCATTGTTAGTTTGTTCACCGTATTTTATATTTGCATCTTGTACACAATCCCTTCTCATGTACAGCACCATGGAATCAATGGTGCTGCAAAAATAAATAATAATATGGTTCCAGAGATACAGGCCTTTCTATTTATCGCAAATTTTATGGTCTTTACAATCAGGTGGGGCTCACAGGATTCCCTAAGGGAGTATCTTTAAGTGTATCTACAGTATAACACTACCCTTTGAGCTTTGCCCCTTTTATAAAGACCATAAAAATTTGCACTTAATAAAAAGTCCCTTATTTCTGAAACTGTATGGTGGATTTAAAAAAATAATACTGTATACAGGGGGGAAGCAGTGATAAAATAAGTGCAAAAACTATCCACTTTTTATTTACCTTGTGACAAAGCTTTTTTTACGATCTAATTTGGGTCTATTCCCAAGTAGACTGTAATCTGTACAACATCAAGGCAGCAAGTGCTGAAATCCCGTACAGCACACCCGCAGGGTAAAAGAGGAATTACATGGTCCGAATATTACACAATATACTAATCCTCCATAAAGAGGTGCTCTTTGCGCTGCTTTTTGCTCTGGTGATCTAGTGAAAGTCCTGAATCAGAAAGTCACATTTATTCATAAATTATTTACTAGCAGGGTATTTAAAAATGGGTTTTCAATCTTAGACAAATTGTATGACCATTTTTTAACTTTTCATAAATAATGTTATAAAAAATATATTTTAATCAATTTTTAACAAATTTATATAAAATTTTCATATCCTGGGTTTGCATTTTCAACATATGGTATGACCATGAGAAAACTGTTTACCATGTAATATTTTTTTTTTTCCACTCAGTGTCCAGTTTCTTACCAGTAACATCCAGGTAATACATGTTTATTGGCCTATATAAGTGTCACACAGTTGCTTTGGTGACACAACACGCCCAAACAAGTCCTGAAATGATGCTCCGCATTCAGTACATATGGTGCTGACAGTGCAAGGGGTCACATGATAGTGTTCTGTATACACTGGCAAGTATGTTCTGACAAAGTGCGGGTTACTCTGCATTTCCGCGCAGCATTTACAGGATAGATCGTTCTCACTGGAGGGATGAGTCCCATTCTGTTATTGCCAATTTCCATCTTCTTTCAAATATCTATAGAAAAAAAAAGTGTCCCTTACGATTCTGCACAATTTACAACCTCGGGGAACAAGTCACAGGTTACTTAGCTGTAGAAATAAAGCTGTCGGTGCATAGTCACACAAGCTCTAGATTCTAAGAGGGTTTTTTTTGCTTGTTTTATAGTCTTCCCTTACTATTTTTTTATATTTTTTTAATTAGCCTCAAATATAAGAGAAATTTTGAATTACATAAGTTAAAAAAATATATAAGGCATCCACAGACTTGAGCACAACTGCAAAAGAACATTATAGTGGTGCCAGAAAATCTCTTCAACACATATGCAGCTTGTTACTATATAAACTTACAGTAAGTTTTTTGTTTGCTTTTTAAAGGCTTTTATGTCATTTTTTTAGAGTATAATAACTGCTAATGTTTTGCAGCTCTAGGCGTTTTTACACCTGCCTTTCCACTTTTCTGAAAGAATAGACGGGGCTTAGAGAGAGGGGTCTGATCAACCATAGTCTGATAAATCAGTTCTTTCGGTTCATTGTGTGGTAAAAAAAAAAAGACCAGGCAACATGAATTTCCAGGTCAAGTATAATTACATCAAAAACCAAACTAGGTTTTTTATATATATATATTTTAATGGTTAAAAAAATGTCAGCAATTAAATTAAAAAAAAATAAAAAAGTTAATTTGTCAACATTGTCTGAGATGCATAACGTTTTTATTTTTCTTTCGAATGAATAGTGCAAGAACTTGTTTTTTGTGCACTGAGGAGATGGTTTTATTGATATAAATTTGGGGTACATAGGATGTTTTGATCACTTTTTATTTCATATTTTTTAGATACTGGATCAACAACAAAAAATGCCAATTCTGGTGTTTCAATTCTTTTTCTATTTCAGCATTTACTGTATGGGATAAATATTTTTATATTTTATCAGCTCAGTCAATTAAACATACGGCAAAGCCAAATATGTTAATTTTATTATTTTGTTTTTACATTTTGCTATTTTTGTTTGGTGGAAAGGAGGGGAGATTGAAATCTTTATTTCTTTTTTTTTACATATTTAACCAAATATATATATTTTTTCTTTTTATTTTATTTAGTCGCCTTACAGGATTTGAACCTGTTATATCTTGATCACCTGCTCACTACTCTACATAGCATTGCAGTGTATTGCAAAATTACAGTACTGATCTCCTATGAAGTCCAGCCACAGGCTTCATAGGAGAGTTCATGTGGAAGACATGGAGGCCTTCCAGCAGGCCCCTTTCTGACATGTAAGCCAATTGACAACCCAAGGTCACATTGCATAGGGTGCCAATGGCTATCAGACGTGACAGTCCTAACGTTGAAGCCTCTTAAATGCAGCTGTCATGCTTGACACCAGAAATTGAGAGGTTAAACGGATGCAATCCTAGCTAGCTCAGTTACTATAGGGTGCCAATACAGTAATACAGCCCATGAGGCATGAAGTGTGCTCAACTCCTGAGCCCGCTCCATTCAGTGAGAGCACACAACCGCTGTACATGTATGGTGGCCATCGCCAAGGGATTAATGGTGTTGTACAATTTGATTTATTTTATTACAAATGGGATTACTAGAGTAAAATAACAAAAGAAGCAGTGCCTAACCCTACCAATCCCAGTGCTTGCCTATGTTTCCTTGGTTCCTAACCAGTCTGTGTTCACCCAGCTCCAGTGATGACATCATGTGACCCCTGCAGCCAATCACTAGTCAATGTTACAGTAAGAGATTGATTGACTCGAGTGTTAACACGTCCTCACTGGAGCTAGGAGAATAGATGAATATTTATTTTTTTGTTTTATTTATTTTATGAAATATTACAGATTTGAACAACCTCTATAAGTTTTAGTCTTTTAAAGGGAGCCTGACAGGTGATACATACTGCCCAAACCGTGGGCAGCACGTATCGGCCACTGGCTGTACAATCACATCCATGTATGTTTGTCTCTGAAACCATGAGGCATTTCAGAGAAAAATATACTTTTCAAAGCTGCCAGGGACCGGGCCGGCTATTGACTAGACGTACAGGCAGGTCCCTGGCGGCTTCTCCCGACAAGTAAAAAAAAAACTGTCAGTAATTGTCAGCGGGCGGGGAGAAGCCGCTAGGTACCCGCCTGTATGACTAGTGCACACTGCGTCAGCCATTAAAGGTATGTTTTTCTCTGAAATGCTGCACAGTTTCTGAGTCAAACATATATGGCAGAAATCGTACCGCCAGGGGCTTATATATATGCTGCCATGGTTAGGGAAGCATGTATCAGCTGACAGGTTCCCTTTCACCCAAAACATGAGTTGAGGACAGCCAGCCAGTGGCTTTTATCGCATAACGTTATGGTTATGCTGGTGACTAAAGACCCCCATACAGACGTGAGCCGAACAATGCTACCATTTTACTGACAGCCATCTCAGCAATCTTCCACATACACAGGATCGCTCAATTGGCTGAGCACTCCTGAGTTCTCTACGAGAAAGATGCTAAAAGACATGTCTGCTGTCGGCTTACCTCTGGGACAATAAAAGCGAAAGCTAATTCAAAACTGGACATACCATATGTTTAACTCCCCCAACAATCAGTTAGAGTGCAGCCCTATGTGCATTAGAGTGTTGGCCGAACCTGTCAATATTGGCAAATGAGGGTAACATCAGTCAAATGTGTAAGGGGGGCTTTAGTGCTCAGCATCAGGTAAAATTATATCCAAACCCTAGAAAGATGTAGAAGATAATAATCAGCATACAATTCTGCACCAACTTTTAGGTGAAAGATGACAGTGACCAAACTGTGACCTTTGTCCGCTCATCATGACCTCCTGAGTGTGCAGGGATATTTATTTGCTTCATTGATCTTTGAATTCTACCTATGATTTTCTTGAGTGGATATCGTGCTTACAAAGTTTTCTTCCCTGTGTCTAAAAAGTGTAAGTATTACTGCATAAAGCCCTCTGTCCTCCTGACCCCAGTCTATAATATGTAGCAAGATCTAGGGAATACACATCAGGATTTCTGTTTTTAACATACATTTTCTGCATACCTATAAAACTGCAGTCTATGGAAGTGACACCCTACATATAAATAATGTTCTAAACTATTGATATCTGAGCCTGGAAAAATGTAGCCAGGAAATGTAAAGAAATATGGAAAGATTAAAGTGTAAACCGGCTGCATTTTTCTCAGAAGTCACAGATCTCAATGTGTCAGCAGCAAAATGCTCAATATCAGTTATTATCAAAGAGCACAGAGAGGGGCCAGAAGACCGTAGTGTCCGATTCCTCATACTCCTGCACTGATTAGAAGCACTTCACCATCACATTAAATGGTGCAGGTTTCTGAAAATCTGTTCAGTTGAGAGCCTCTAAAGTTTTCCTGCTTTGATCATCTCAGCCGTTCAGTGTTGGCCACTCCCCTCTGGTACTCTGGTATGTATATATATACACATATATATATAATATAAATATATATCAACAACCAATTTGGCCACTTCAGTATCAGCACTACCACTGTCCACCAAACAATGTTTCAGTCTATCTTTCAGCCAGCCACTATCTCACCCAGCTCTCCCATTCACAGGAGTGGTCACTTTTCCAAGGGCTCCTCTGCTCTTTAGGAAAGAGCCACAGTCAGACATCTTTGGTGGTAGCTTATCTCTTATAGCAAAAGGATGCAAGGTTCAAAATCAGACATGCCAATCCTTATTCCCCTCGACAATCATCTGTCACTGACCCCCATATGCAATGGACTGCCGATGGAAGCTTTGGCTATGGTCAGATTTTGCCAACATTAGTCTGATGTTTATGTAGTACAGCTGGAAAGAATCGGGTTAAACCCGAGCTCTGTAGTGTTTGATTAGAAGCACCTACATGGTTTCTCTAAGAATCAGGAAGTAGATTCAGGGAAGCTGACCAGCCAAGATGTGAGCTGTAGTTG
The DNA here is from genome assembly GCA_009801035.1 of Oophaga pumilio. Lineage (NCBI taxonomy): Eukaryota > Metazoa > Chordata > Amphibia > Anura > Dendrobatidae > Oophaga > Oophaga pumilio. The sequence continues at coordinate 172,349 of VIAB01001064.1, read as the reverse complement.
AGAACGACGTCTCTCTCTGAAAGGAGTGACTGAGGAGTCAGTCATTCTGCTGGATGTAGCAAATCCGGAGGCAAATGTTTTAGCTCGTCAACGCACAGAACGTGGGCACCAAACTGGATGTTTGCTGGAGCTGAAACGTGTAGGAAAGCCAGAATCTCTTTCTGAGAAGCATTTGCACAGGCCATATGTAGAGAACCGCAAGTATCAGTGGTTGCTATGTACAATAGCTAATTTGTTTAACCGAGCTGGAGCTAGCACAGCCATGTATGAGTAGCCAGGGTCGTATAGATTGTAAGCTTACGAGCAGGGCCCTCACTTCTCCTGTAACTGTTAAAGTATGAGTTACTTTTTGATGTCCTTATTATTTGTCCATGTCCCCGCTTAATTGTAAAGTGCTGCAGAATATCTTGGTGCTATATAAATAAAAAAAAATATTTTTAGTGTCTGTTCTGTTTTCTTAGCACCTGGACAAGGCTAGGGATTTATGTTTATGGGTTTGTTTCGGTTCTGTGCAACCTGTGGAAAGCATTAAAAATTGCATGTGTTTGAACCAAAACTGTATTGCCTATGTTTAAGCTGCTTAGGACTAATGCCTAATGCCTACCAGAGAGAGTGAAACCCTACAATTGGTGCTTGAAATACGGGTGTGAAGTCCCAGAAAGGAAAGGTGATTGCAGTGTAAGGCTTGTATGTACTGGATAGAAGCAGCTACAGTGTAGCAGATGCTGTCTGGAAACATGGCAAAGCTGTCTGATCGGAAGGTGACATTGCTTTGGTGTTAAGGCATCACTGGTGCAGTTCAGGGGTCCGCTGAGAGCTGGGCGCCATCTCTTTAAGTGGAGTTGTGCGTAGGAGAGACGAATACCACAATATCAGGGCCGGTAGGCTGCAGCAGTGGCTGGCACAATTCCTACTTTGCCTACCCTGCCTGCAGTGCTGTTCCTCATACTGGTGAGGGACCTCAGGAGTGCCAGGCAGGTGACTGAGAAATGGTGTCCGAGTGACTGGACTGCAGGACTCGAGGAGTTTGGTGACCCTGGAAAGGGCCACACTTCAGCATATGCTAGTCCCTGGGGAGGGAGTATGGTGTATCGATGGCGACGCCAAGTACTATCACATGGCCCAGGTCTACATACACACAGACTGTTGCTCTGTGTCCCACCAAGTGGGAGTGGTCAAGGACTTGTTACATGCTATGGGACTTGTGGGCTGAAGTGGTAGTGCCCAGTAGTCCAGTATGCTGCCAGGAGTTGGCTGTGGTGACAAGGTCACATGATGTGATGTACATATGATGTATGGTGACAGGGTCAAATAATGTGAGGGGTGACTTTCCTCTTGCTGTACTGGATAGAGAGGAGGATGTGGTGTACTGAACTCATACCAGCATCAGTGCAGTGTGTAGGACCGTGTACAGTGTATAGGACTGTTGGTAGAATTGTGTGCAATGAGTTTGCAGCCCTATGATGTGTCGGCATTGGTAGTGCATTGTGTGTGAGGCTGTGTGTCTGCAGAGCAGTATGATAATGTGCAGGCGGCAGAGCATGTTTGTGTGTAGCCCAGCTGTGTCTGGAGCCACATGTTCCCAGGAGGATGCAACCAAGGTAAACCCACAATGACCCATATGCACACAACACATCTGCACTTTTCCCTATATCCACCAGAGGGAGCCCTTCCGCAGTATATTTAAGATAGTGTAGACACGTGAGTTACCTCAGAACGGCAGTTACCTCAGAACATGAGAGAACGTCTTAGAGAGCAGTGAGAAGTTGTCAGTTTTTACCTCAGACGAGCAGAGGGAGGGAGAGAGTTACTGAAAGCCTGAATACTTCAGCGTATACTCAGTTTACAGCGTGGAGTCCAGTAGTAGTGGGAAAGATTGCCACTTAGCCTGGTCAAAACTGAGCCAACTGAGAGTACCTTCAGTGAGCGAGCGTGCCAACGCTTTGAGAGCGGTGAAGAGAAGGAAAAGCTGCCATCTACTGCTAGTGTGTGCTTATGTTGAAGGTGAGAGTAGGACGAAAGGCGAGTGGAAGAAAGAAGAGAGTGACAGAGGTTGAAACAGCATTGATCGCTTACCTCTACTCTGCACTACCGGACACCAGGTCCGAACTTGCTAGCATCTACACGACTAGTAGGAGAAACCGGAGACCCTGCTGGACTTCAGGTCGCAGGGGCCCAACAGTGTTGATACGTAGCCGGGGACAGGAAGACAGGAGTCTGGTCGGCCAACCATTAGAGACAGTTCTGTCCACAAGAAGGCTTCACCACAAAGTCAGCCGGGCGTATATGAGAAGACAGAGTTAGACTTCGCTCTATACAGGTCAGAAACTCACACACATAAGGGAGTACGGAGGCCCTACAGCTACTCATTGGGATTACTGGATGTGCATCCTCCACCCTGACAGCTTCCCGGGACGTGCCTGCAACTACCATCAGTAAAGGTACAGAAAGAGACTTTCTTGTGTGTGTCTGCCTTATTGCTCCTGCACCCCTACACCGCCATATACCCTGAGGGATCAGTCTTGCCTGTGGAAGACTTAACACCTTGCTGCCCAGTAACAACCCCTCAGAGGATCTACCCTGCAGCGCTGGTCACCCTGACCAGGTACCACAGGTGGCGTCACGAACAAACTGTACATACTTTAATCCCCTGTAAATATCCCCTTTTATTGAGGTGAGCCCCCAGGGCAACGGACCGAGCTGCGCTACCCGTGACATCCCCCATTGAAGTGAACGGGCTCAGTGCCGAGTACCCCACAGGCCCTGGCTACGGGCGACTCATTTGCATGATGTGCAGGTGGCAGAGGCTGTGTATGTGATGAGTCTGTAGGATGCAAAGCTCTGTGTAAGCTGTAGATAGCAAAGTCATGTGTGAATGGTGGTCCCCAGAAAGCTTGGAGACAATAATCAGTTTTGGTAGAGTGACCCCCTGCTGGCAATGTGGGTTGGCAGATGGTACCCAGCCCTCTGCTTTGAGCAGATTGGGTGATATGTAGTTTAGCTGGGAAGGACAGGGTGAAACCCCAGCTCTGCTGTGGTTGATTAGAAGCACCTGCATGGTTTCTCTTTTTCTCTAAGAATCGGGAAGTAGATTCAGGGAAGCTGACCAGACAAGATGTGATCTGTATATGAGAAAGACGTGACTGGGTGTAGCAGAGACAAATGTGTTAGCTTGTGAATGCACAGACTGAGGGCACCAGACTGGATGTGTCTTCAAGCTAAAAAGTGTTGGAAAGCCAGAAACCCTCTCTGAGAAGCATCTGCACAGGCCGTATGCAGAGAACCAACATATTAGTGGTTGCTAAGGACAATAACTGTTTTGTTAGACCGAGGTGGGGCTAGCACAGCTGTGTATGAGTAGCCAGGGTCTGTTCTGTTTAATTAGCACCTAGACGAGGCTAGGGATTTATATTTATGAGTTTGTTTTGGAGCTGTGCAACCTGTGGAAATAAATACTGCACTTTTGTGGACCAAAACTGCATTGCCTGTGTGAACATTACCTAAGGCCTCTCTACCAGAGACTGAAATCCTACAGGCCGTTAAAGGGAATCTGTCAGTAGAATCCTGAGCTCTGTTTGTAGGCAAGTAGGTCATAGGAAGCTGAATAAAATGATACATTGCCTATCACTCCGTTTTCGTGTCCGGCTGATACTTGACTCTGGTAAGGTCGATTCCTGGTTAACCCGTTCCCCTTACTCCTTCTCATCCCTTCTCCATTAATAAAGACCAGCACAACCGTTCTTGGGTGTAAAAAGGCCACAGCAGCCAATTTATTGATAATTTGATAACTAAACAACCCCTGGTGAGGTCCTCGAAGCTAAAAGGGGGGAAGGGGTCTGGTGGTTCAACATTGCGGGGCATTGCCCCTCCCTCCCAACCTTACTTCTGGCCACGAGACGTCCTGGACACCAGATGTAGAGCACCTCTGTGATGCATTGTGACATGTCACCCATCCCCCAGCCTGTCTTGCCTGCAATCATCTAAGTGCCATGCCACTGCATCCTGCAGTATGGAGGCAGATTATATCCCAATGAGCGAGCTAAGGGATATCCCAGAGAGCGATAAAATAGTCGCAGGAAGCCAGCAAAGCGTTGTTCCGTTAACCCAGGAAGAGATGACCTCACAAGGAGCCAGAAGAGAGCTGCCAGCACTTCAACAGAAGATGCACATACAGTAGGAAGCATGTGAGGATAGCGAAGGAGGAAGTCTACACCATAAATGTGAACCAGTTACAGACCCTAAAGATCTAAAGCCGGGAAGTTGGGTGCTGATCAGAGTCATCAAAAAGAATCATTGGTACAAACCCAAGTGGGAAGGACCTTACTAAATTTTTCTGACAATATCTACTGCTGTCAAAATTGCTGAAAGACTCTCTTTTGATACATCTATTATACTGTAAATTGGTCAGACAGTTAGTGATAAATCAATTGGATCCTATTTTTAAGACCATTAGAAAGGGAAGGCCCATCTCAACTGTGGTGAAGAAATCCCCCCCACCACCACCCTACTTGGGTAATCAAGCAAATCACCTTAAGAAAATGGATGTTTTAGGGATATTTATACTGAGGCTACTGCAGATAACAGCAGGAGGGGGAAGGAAAGTTGGTGTCTGGGAGGGGGGCAAATTATGATAATTTTAACTTAGATTGGGCAGCCACAAACCTCACCTTTGTAGAAGGACAAAGTGCAACAATAGAGGTGGATTTCAGTACTCTTCTAGGGGGACACTACCATAGGATATGTGATACCCGTCAACAGGCCTCAGGCATGAAATGGTCAGAAAAATACATATGTTGGATAACTGCTAACCAACCCTACCACCGTAGGTGCCCAGACATCAAACAAGTCTTTTGGTCAACAAAGTACGAGGATCCTGAGTATAGGTTAGAAGGTTATCAAAGACTACAAGATAGACTGTCTATCAGGATGTGGTGCTGGTGTGCATCGCTATATTCAAACAATGCCCTACAAAGCCTCAATCTTTTATTAATGTGAGTCTCAGTACCCAGCAATCATAAAGTTCCCTGGATAGGTGTTAACTTTGTAAATTGGAACAAACAATGCTTCATGTTTGCACTGATGGCTGTGTAAGGGTGTAACGGGGGATGTCATATGCTGCTCCCTCTCAAAACAGCATTTATATAAAGTATGTAATTTTATTGCATTTTTGTGATTGTTATATGTAAAACTACATAGAATTTTATAGGCACTAATGTACTTGATTAATTTTATGTACTGTGATTAATGTATAATGTGATTTATGTATAGTATATAGAGAAAGTTGGAGAATATATCTGAGATAAATAAGCTGTTAGCAGGAGTTCAAGGCCAGAGGGTTGGAGGGCATGAGAAGTACGGACTGTTTGGCAATATGAGAACGTCGACAATTGTTGTCAGCGGGCATTCCTGTAACATCCAGTGCCTACAGCCCGAACTAGGCACTGGGAAGCATGCCTTATTCCCTTCCAACAAGTGGAAGCCGGAGGGGCAAACACATGAGAGAGATGAGACGGGACTCATGGAAACTGTGAAGCCGGATGGAGTATTTCGGGGCCAAGGGAGCCATTAAGCGAAGGGATATCTCAAGTGGAACAAATAGTGAACATGGAAACGTACTGTGTTGTAACTGCAATTGAACTCAAGATTCTAAGTAAAGTGGAACTGTTTGTTAAGAAGAAAGTGTCCCCTGATTTGTGTGCGGATGTTTGTCTCCACGATTCCAGATCCAGCGGAGGCCTGTGGCCGAAACATGAGTGTACTGTACCACACGCACAGCACATGGGAAACAGAACACTATTCATTTGTAGGGTGACAGGATGTGGGAACACAGCAGCCCCTCGCCCTGTGCACCTTACAGCTGATGCTGTGGATTTTAATATGCTGGAATAAAAGGAAGCTTTATGAGAGAAGCCGATCGTGATACTGGATTTTTTTCTCTATTGTTACTTTTAAAGAAACATTACAACATACACAGGTCTTGGCAAAGTTTGAAACTACTGGATTCCAAAACAAAGTCTGCACTGATTCTGTTATGTAACAAAGAGGCTTTTGGTTCCCCCAGAGGCATCAGGGTGACGGCAGCCTCTCTCCTCCCTACAGTTACACCACAGTCCCCATATAATTTAATAAGTATCCCCCAAAGGTCATGAAAATCACAGCACTGTGGGACATAAGCGAGGACTTTATTGTACTTTATATTATATGTTACATTTTTCTTTTGCTTTTCTGAGGCACCAAAAATTGTCCTTGCTGAAAAAGTGATTTTCTTTTAACTATGCACCAAGCATTCCTTTGTTATGAGTTACCATATTTATGTGAAAGTCAGTAGCTATTAGTCAGCATGCTCGGAACGTGAGGATGAACCCACTGCCTCTGTTTATAGTGCCATTTGGCCCAGGCACCATCTGCAAATCTTTTTTACAATCCCATGGAGAAGGGGCCACATTCCCACTTCTTATTCATATTTCCGTTCCTATAAAGATGGCCCAGAGAACACTTACAGCGATGGTACTTAGAAACCATGTGGCAAAAATTACAAAAACCACAATGAGGCTCCTGTACACGCGCTGCCCAGGTCGGCCCTCACTGACCTCTCACACAGTCGTTTCCTACAGTTTATTTTCTTGGCACACTGATTTGAAACGTGTTGTGACCTTGTGTCTGATGTTACGGTGTGTACTGTAGGTATGCCGGCCTGTCATTTCTTATTTAGGTATTAAATGGAATCTTCCTTTCTTACAGGAAATTAAAGCTGCTTATACTATAGTTCTCTAACACATGTGAAAAATGCTCTCTAGGAGAGACAGAAATAGTAAGGACATCCCTGTCATTGATAGATACTGACAGTGAAAGCATCAGTGCCAAATTCCAATTTGGTGCAACTTTCCAGAAAAAAAATTTGAAATATCTTACAGAGAAGGTCTATTGTACGTAAAATGGTATCCTGGATTTTATCAATGAAAATAAATGTATAGCCTCATATCAGTATGGGTTTATGAGGGATCAGTCTTCCTAGGCCTCGTTCCTATCTATACAGCCACTTGGTGTTATTTTCTCTCTGACATGACAATGAAATGCTGGAGGCAAATTGATGAAAAGTTTGGTTTGAGGTTATTCACATTAACCGGGTGCATCAGAACCCTTCAAGAATCAGGATCAGAAAACATATTTTACAGTAAAAACTGGAGGAAAAAAAGGAGTATGACCACTAATACCGTATTGATATCAGTTGTCATCGATAAAGGCAAAAAAAAACTATTATAGAAGCCCAAGGTGTAGTGAAACCTGGTTAATCTGATTAGCTTCTATGAGGAGGATAGATTTAAGCCCCTCATACACATTACGCTACTGTTGGCCACACCTGCCAATATCGACGAGTTCAGCCAACTGATATTCAGAAGAGATGTCAGTCCGGCATGTCCGATGTGGGATTGCGGGTCACTTTGTTATCCTAGAGATAAGCCGCTGGCAGAGATGTCTGTCGGTCGGCTTTCTCACAGGTGGAACGAGCACTCATGTAAATGGGAGAGTAATTTTATTCATGCATCCAGATGTCGTAGAGCTGGACTCGTCGTGGGACACTCGTGATTAAATGAACTACATCGTACAGGAACTATTTGTGTTGTTTTGTTATTTTATTTTTTCAGTAGACCGAGGGCTTTGCTTGGATCTGGGCGTGCAATAAAAATATGGAAAACTGTGTAGTGGTTTATTTCATTAAAATACTTTTTCTGGCTGTCTTTTTTTAACCCTTTAACTATAGGATTAATAATGGATCGGTATCTTATTGACGCCTCTCCATTATTAACCGGGCTTAATGTCACCTTACAATCAAAGGTGACATTAACCCCTTATTACCCCATATGCCACCGCTACACGGCAATGGGAAGAGAGGCTAAGCGCAGGAATTGGCGCATCTTAGTGATGCGTCATTTCTGGGGTGGCTGAGAGCTGGTGATTGTAGTCAGGGGGGTCCATGGACCCTCTCTAGGCTATGAATATAAGCCCGCAGCTGTCTGCGTAGCCTTTCT
>VIAB01001064.1:113540-127614 GCA_009801035.1 Oophaga pumilio | reverse complement strand
TTTTTTTTTTTCCCCATCAGAAAAACTGAGTAAAATCTGGTGAACTCTGATCAAAATCCCTGATAAAACTCGAACTGCTTTTGCTCATACGAGTAAATCACTGTTGTGTGCATAAGCCCTTAGTCTGAGACAAAGTGACCATGTCAAAAGCAAAGTACCATATTCTGAACAAAGAAACATTTGAGTAATAGAAGAGGACTCCAGATAAACTGAATAAACTTAAAAATAATACATTTTTATTAACAACCATTTAAAAAAAAATCCAAGCAATTATCCCATTAGTATCAATACAATTATGGTATGTGAAAAGATCAAAAGTGTAGTGGTAGGTAAGGGTATGTTCCTACGGTCAGTAAACAGCAGCCAGATGTTACAGCATAGTGGATGGGATTTCAAGAAACAGACAGACAGGCCGCGCGTCTTTCCAGACTGCAGCTTGTCTATTTATCATGCGGAGACGCTCAGTCTCCGCTGCGTAAATTACCTTTGCGCTTTAATTAGATGCGGTAAAACCGCATTATCTTCTTAGTCACAGGCGTATTAAGTGTAGAAACGCAGCTTACTATGCATGTGTACTAATTTAAATAATGGTGTAACTTTTTTTCATCCGGAAGTACACGTACACAGCAGTTCTTGCGATTGCACGTGACCACCGGGGACTGAGTTATCTCCGGTGATCATCTTCAAGCTCCGCTGTGTCTAGATGTCAGGCTGGATGGTGGCATAATGCCACCGTTCAGCCAAAGGCATCCAAATGTAGCAGAGCTGGACTCGTCGTGGGACCGTATGTATATCCTCTCGACGGACAGGTAAGGATATTGTTGTATTTTTTTTTTCTTCCAAGAGATGAGGGCATCGATGGAATAGGCGATGCAGTAAGTATGGTTTATTTAAGATTATTAAAGGAGTCAATGTCATTATTTCAATTAAAAGACTTTATTCTGGCTGTGCCTTTTATTTACCATGTAACTATAGGATTAGTAATGGATAGGTGTCTTATAGCCGATTCTGCAATACTAAGCCGTAGGCTTGATGTCACCTGACAATACAAAGGTGACATCAACCCCACAAATATGAACCCCACTTGCCACCGCTACAGTGGAAGTTGGAAGAGGCGAGTAAAGTGGCACAATTGGTGCATCTTTAGATGTGCCAATTCTGGGGCGGCTGCAGGCTGCTATTATTAGGCTGGTGAAGACCAAAATCCATGGGCCTCGCCAGCCTGAGAATACCAGGTCGCAGCTGTCTGCTTTTTCCTTGGCTGGCTAACAAAAATAGGGGGACCCCACGCTTCCCTCCTCTTCCTGTGTCATGTACTTCTGGCTGTGTCACAAGACTTACCATTATTTTCAATTAGCTTTATTTAAAGTGACAAATGCATGCAATAGAAAAATGCATCAAAAATACAGGTGACCTCATGATGCAGATTTCACCTGGGTCAAATCCTGAACAAACAGCCATTCCTCATACTCTAAGGGTATGTGCACACGTTGTGGATCCGCACCGGATTTTCCTTCTGGAATTGCAGCAGACCAGCAAGAGTTTGAACAAATAATAATAATAATCTTTATATAGCGCCATCATATTCTGCAGCGCTTTACAGTTTAACAGTTTCAAGACACAAGTCATAAGTAACAACGTTAACAATACAATAATTAAAGCAAAATAAGCCGCCCCTGCTCGTGAGAGCTTACAATCTACAATGAGGTGGGGGAGATACAAAGTACATGTGTATATACAATGGTGCATTTACAATGATGGTCCAGCCATCTTGAGGGAGTGAGGGATGGATGGAGATAGTGAATGGGCTACACACACACACTTACACATAGAATGACTTTGATTACTGAATGTGATAGGCCGCTCTGAACAGATGTGTTTTGAGGGAGTGCCTGAAACCATGAAAATTGTGGATAGTCCTAATTTCTTGGGGTAGAGCATTCCAGAGGATTGGCGCAGCGCGGGAGAAGTCTTGGAGTCGGGAGTGGGAGGTACGGATTAGTGCAGAGGTTAGTCGAAAGTCGTTTGCAGAGCGCAGCAGTCGGTTAGGCCGATAGATAGAAATGAGGGAGGAGATGTAAGGGGGTGCTGCACTGTGGAGAGCTTTGTGGGTGAGAACCAGTACTTTGAATTGGATCCTATAATGAATGGGCAGCCAGTGTAAGGACTGGCGAAGAGCGGACGCGTCCGAGTACCGATTAGCCAGATGGATGACCCTGGCTGCTGCATTAAGGATGGACTGGAGAGGGGATAGTCGAGTAATGGGGAGGCCAAGTAATAGAGCGTTGCAGTAGTCCAGGCGGGAGTGGATCAATGCTACAGTGAGGGTTTTTGTTGTTTCCATGGTGAGAAAAGAGCGGATTCTAGAGATGTTCTTTAGGTGTAGGCGGCAAGAGCGGGCAACAAACAATGTTAATGGGGAAAAAAAAAAGTTGCTGTGCACATACTGCGGAAAACTCCTCACCGATTCCGCAGCGGTTTATTTTCCACAGCATGTCAATTCTTTTTGCGGATCCGCTGCGTTTCCTACACCAATTAATGAAATCCGCAGGGCAAAAAACGCATGCGACGCCGCAAAAAAAGCGTATAAAAAGGCGTGGATTTTGACATGCGTTTTCTGCCAAGCGGCATAATCCACTCACGAAATTTCACAGCCCAATCCGCAATGTCTGCACATACCCTAATAATTCAAAACAAACCTAGTATAGTATGAGGTTCACAATTAGAGCCCAAAGCATAGACACATCACAGGAAGTGTGTCCTTTGACCCTCTCGCATCACTAGATTTGCCAGGCACATCACAATGCTGGAGGCATGGACTACACTGAGCATGCACCACATTATCAGACTGCATCCGTTCAGTTGAAGGTAACATACAGTATATTTATAGGCCCAGCACACTGATATAGACATCTCGGGCCACGGAGGAGCCCACGTGAAACGTGCGTCGGGGCATAGAGATGTATATTCCTGGCGTAGGTAAGGAACTTACACTTTATCGATATGCAGCTATACTTCTTTTACTCCTAGTACTTGTGGTCACTACATTTTCTAATTCCAGTACTTTAACTCACTGGTGGAATATCCATTGTGCTGAACTCGTACTCTCTTTCGGCATGATTATTTATTAGTCATTCATTGTCTAGTATAATACTCATACGCTATTGAAACCGATATACCGTGATGTGTTTCTAATTTCTATGTTTTTGAGCTGGAATTGAGAAATTGTTGCTCAATAGTTTTGATCTTTTCACATCTTGTATTGATAATAGAGTAATAAAGTGACAGTATTGTTGTACATTTGTATTGGAGTTAAGTTAACTCTCTGCACAATTTATCTGTTTACAGTTTCATGTATTCTGGTTATTTTATATGCTGTAATACCTCGATACTATGGTTGTTGTTTTTTTTTTTTTTTTTTTTTTTTTTTGTTCTTTTTTGGGGGCCATATTAATACTGTTGGGCGCTGTTTAGTACGTTAGTAAGGTGAAGCATCATTAGTACTGAAGATGCTGGTCTGGGCATTTCGAATGCCAGAAATAAATCCAGCCACCAATGTTTTTGGTATGGAACACATAAGGTATAGATGGCAGAGATCTTGGCGATTAGGATCCAGCTGCAAACTGAAAATTAAAAGAATATATTTGTTCTGTAATATGAATTCTTTTTGTTTGTTATAAATTTTCTTTCTCACATTCTGTATAGGATCGGTGCCATTTAGCACCATAAATGTGTTTGCAATTGCTTCAATAAGATCATACAATCAATATTTTATCTTGCGATCCCAATGATATAGTTATATTGCATTTAGTGAAGATTGATTTATGGAAATCATTTTCAAAATATTATTCAGTTGTCCTGTGGTGTGTGTGTGGTTTTTTTTTGTTTTTTTGTTTTTTGTTTTTGTTTTTTTGCTCATATACCGGATGTGTGGTGCTTCTTTTTAAAAAGCAAAGTTTCCATGAAGGCTCCTACCGGGAGCTTACACCGGACAGACCTTTCTTTAGGATTTGATGAGTGTGACTGTCCTATTTAAAGGGAATGAAGTCAAGCAGTAAATTCACTGCTCACCCTTTTCACGTTGACCCTCTCTCCCAGCATGGAGTCTTTGATCTTGTAACAATAGCACATGGACATGGTGTAAGATTAGGACCCTTGAGGAATAAAGAGCCCATGCCGTAACCCTTTGTTAGAGTATTGTGATGGCGTCTCTTCTGCACAACACAAATTCTGCAATATAGTAAATATCATTTACAAGTGTTAAACTTTATTACCAGTTAGGGTATTCATCTTCAGTCCATTTGTTTACATTTACTGATATTTCCGCCCTTCAGAGCGGTGATATGTACGATCAGTGGCGGTTTCAGGACCTGGACTACCACCGATCAGAAGTCCTATGCATAACTTATAATATATAACAACCTCTACAAAAATGCTAGTTAGGCTTTTAAAGTCTGTATACACTTTTGCACAGATTAGTGCAGCAAAGTGGCTAAGTGGTTAACACTATTGGTTTGCAGCACTGGGGTCAAATCCCACTAAGGAACACATCTATAAGGAGTTTGTATGTTCTCCCCGTGGGTCTCCTCCGGGTTCTCCAGTTTCTTCCCACATTCCAAAGACATATTGAAAGGGAATTTTAGATTTTTAGCCCTAATGGGGACAGTGATGGTGATGTCTGTAATGTGCTATGGAATACAATGGTACTATATAAGCAAAGCATAATAATAAAAAAAAAAAATAGTTTTAGTTGTTCATTTACAAAATTAAGCAACTTTCATAATGCTGCCACATAATATCTGCAAATCCTTTTTCTGGATGAGTGCTTTTGCAAAACTGATACAAAGCTGTCAAAACTTCTACTCAGTTCTGATGACACCTCCTTTCTCTCAGTGTTAGAGATGGCAGAAAAGGAGGATGTACACAGATCTGCTGTTGAGAGGGGAGAATGTATCTACAGCTTTAGGGAGAGCACAAAAAAGAAGGAAAGCACAACAGGAGCTGTTGAGCCCAGTGGTGGCTGCAGCAGTGACATCAGGTCTACTGTGCTCATACCCACTGCTATTATCAAAGACTGGATCAGCAGTAGAACAACATCACAGGACCCAGGGAGGGTGATTTAAAGGTCAGTTTGGTATTTTATAGGTCTGCAACCTTAGGATTCTTAATATTTCAAACAAGAGAACTCTTAAAGGGAATCTGTCAGCAGGTTTTTTCTATGTAATCCGAGGACCGTGTGATTTGGGGGTTAATGCACTAAATTCAGCCATGTGTCACTTATTAGGTTGTGTTAATTACTTACAATGAACGTTTTATCACAAGTATATTATCACTGCCTGTTGTGCAGATTTTCAAGCCACTTTGAAAATTTGCATTGGATTTGAATTCAACACCGCATGTTAGTTTCCTGCAAACTTACAATAGCAGAAGTAGAGTCCTATAGGGCCCAGGACACAATTTGGACCCTCTTAACCCCAGTAGTGTGCTCATATGCTTAGATCCCAATAGGGTCGATGCAATCTGTCTTGACCCCCAATGAAAAAAAAAATACAAATACAATTTATAAATCTGACAGAACATGACAATAAAAACTTTCTTGGTAACAAATCTAAATAAAACAGTCAGAAATAAAGAGTAATACATATTATTAATGTACTATTACTGAACAAAATCCACTATACCAAGACCAGTACATCAATAAACCACACACAAGAAGCAAATAATGGCGCCACACCATAACCAGACCACATATTACCATCAGATAGTGACTGAAAAAATAGCACTATAATGATCGATAAAAATTACTGTGCTAACACTAATGCTACCCCCATATAGTTTCTAACCCTAATACTAGCCCCATATAGTAGCAGGTTTCCATATATACAGTACAAGTAGCTCCAGATACTCACCGGTAACATCTACAATGGAAGTAATGTATTTCTGCTCTTAATTCTACAGTGACGGTACGTCGCCTATGTCCCTCAATAACAGTATCCTCAAAAATAAAAACAATACTGTAATGATTTGCCCCATGTGTCCCCCATGCACTAGTAATGCTTATGCCCCCTTTGTGCCCAAAAGCAGTAGAAATTCCCCTACCTATTATGTTCCCATAAATTATAACGTTCCTCATTGTAACCCTGATATAATTAAAAAAAAAAATTCACTTTGTGGCCCCATATAATGTTCCTTTATATGGCCCCCATACAATAATAATGTCCTACAATTCTGGCCCCAATACCTTGTCTGTGTCCCCCATTGTGCCTCCACAGTGCTCCACTGCTACGTGAAAAAGAAAAAAAAAATTAATTTATCAGCTGTCCCCGCTCCCACTCCTCCCATTCCTTCTCCCAGCTGGCTCCCTGCTCAGCTCTTCCTCCATAGCCACAGATCTTGGTGACCCCCAGCGTTGTGCTCTGCAGGTAGTGCCACTGCGGGGCAGAGAGCAGTCTCCTCCTTTCTCCACTATAGTTTTTAACAGGAGGTGCATTTGAGGACGTACTCTCTGGCATCAATGGTCATAGGGGGTGCGCCCTCACGTAAGCCCATGATCGTTACGACCTTGGATTTTAATATGCTGTCATGTTCTCCATAATTAACGAGCAATGTGACGATAACAGCGGACTTCATTCTGTCTGTATATCTTTTCCTTTTGAAAATGTGTTTTGCTTTTTTAGTTTTTACACATTTCTAACCGTATTAAATGTTTATCATTTTTACTCGTATGGAATAAATGTTTCACGCCTGAAAGAACGAGCCTTGTACAAAATATCTTGGAGATATTTGGAACGACTTGAAACATTTTTATAGCAAGTCGCTTTAGCTGATGGAGTGGAGACCCATTCGACTTTTCCCACAAAAGACCTATCCATTCCGTCTCTAGGGAGCGGTGTCTGAGATCCGCACGGTTCCTATCTGGCGATACTATAGTGCTTCCTGGTGATCATTGTGAGGAGGGTGTGGATGGAAAGCTGCTGGAATGTAGATGCCAAAATCCAGGAACACGTTCAATAACACAATCTTGAAGCACTAACCGAATTCTGAAAGAAATTGGATCTGGAAAACATCCACCACTTGATACCCCCTAAGATAGTTTGGTTGTTAACGGCTTAAAGAGTGTTACATATATTAAATGATCAAAACTAAACCGTTCCTAATACAGGAAACCTTTAATATCCCTGGGGGTTAAAAGAAATTCCGGCTTTATGTTAAATAGAAGGTAACGACTATTCTCAAATTTCTTTAAAAGTATATGCTGGGAGAACAAAAGTATGTGTCTGTAGAGTTAGTCTGTTTTACTCCACCTATTTTAATCCACACCAAAATCTCTGTAACATTCTAAGTTCATAAGATCACTACAAGACAACTATTGCTTTTTTTCAGTAATCCAGAGCTGCATTCACAATTCTGCTTTGTTGTTTTTTGGAAGCGGTCAACAATCCAGTACTCAGGTTTTCTCCTTGACCCCATGACTTAACTGACTGTTCCGTTATGTCCTAATAATGGCCTTTTGAATTGATTGGGACATAATAGTGTACCTAGCGGGTGTCACAGGCGCAACAAGTACAAGTTGTAATATACTAGTGACAATCCGTTGCAATGGAAAGAATTGTAATTTGAATTCCCCAAGTACAGCTTAAAATATTTTAAAGGGAATCTGTCATCAAGTTTTTGTTATGTAATCTGAGAGCAGCATGATGTAGGAGCAGAGAGCCTGATTTCAGCGATGTTTCACTTACTGGGCTGTGTCTTGCTGTTTCAATAAAATCAGTGTTTTATCAGCAGGAGATTATCATTACAGGACTAGGTGACTTGTGCTTCCTGGTCCAATCACGCCCTCATCATTGCTTAGCAGCTTTCTGTCACTATACGAAGGAGGCAGAAAGCTCTGATGTGGCCAGGGATATACACAGCTCTGCTAGATCTGCAGCAGAGAAAACTTAGTTTGCTGGGTGCAGCAGTTGTGATAAAATAGGTGACACATCACTGGAATCAGGGTCTCTGTCTCTACCCAGTGCTACTATCAGATTACATAGAAAGCAACTGCTGACAGATTTTTTTTTTCCCTAGCGCTAGAGTAGTGCTTTTAACCTAAGCTCCATGACTCCTGTCTTAAACTCGCCCTCCGACGTTTTCACCGTTTTTCAGTACGGTCCTTGGTCTCGCAGTGCGATCTTGTGACTGTAGTTTCTGAATATCCAGGAGTTAGAAGTATACATCACAAGTTCTCAATTTGTTTTTATGTTGCAAAAGTATGAAAAAAAAAAAATACATATATTTTGACAAAGTCACTGGCAAAGTACTGGAGGGGAGATATGTATCACTGAGGTTAGGAAAATGATCCAGCACATTAAGTGCTGAGAGGGGATAATCGTCCATGTTTAGGGCTAGGTTAAATGAACACCTGAAGAGTGGGTGAGAGGCTGTTGACCATATATCCACCCCAGCGTGGAGTCCAGAGGAGAAATACAAAGCCTTCTTGCTCATTCGGTGTTGGGTGTGCCTGGAGATGGGAGCTCCCGAGCTGCATTTTGAGGATAAGGAAAGGTGAACCTTTTTTATATTTGTTTCCTGAGCGGGCGGATCCCTACAAGAACACGGACTGTGCCATTATTGTTTTGTTTTCCCATTGGGCCCGAATTTCCTTGTTTATGTTCCTAACCCTGCCCTGGTTCATGAGGTACCTCAATAAACCAGTGGAAAATGTAAAGGGGCAACGTTCCTGTGTGATCCAATCTACCACAAAATACAGGTGCTTCTCACAAAATTATAATATCCTCATCTTCAGTACTAAAAGTGAAACTCATATTTATAGAGTCATTACAGGCTGAGTGATCTATTTCAAGTGTTTATTTCTGTTTATGTTGATTCATACACAGGGATTGGAATCTTGACCGAAAAATATCTGCGCTCACAAAATATCACCGAGCTAAGTTCAGGCAGTGACTTTAAAAAGACAGAAACCTTCATATTGTAAGGGTATGTTCACACATTGTGTTTTTGCAGAAGTTTTTTTTTTTATGCACCAAAAACCAAAGTGGGGGGCCAGCAAAATCGCTGCTTAAAAATAAACAAAATCAAATAAAATACATATTTTGCAGCCTTTTATTTTTTAAGTCATTCATTTGAATGAAGAAAAAGTTCTGCAAAAAAACCTGAAAGACTTGACATGTTCCATCTTTGGCTCAAAATACGCACAGAAAAAAAAACTGCATGAGACTTCAGAAATCTCATTGATTATGCTGGTACTGTAAAATGCTACGTTTTACACACCAAATATGATGCATAAAATGCGCTGCAAAAATGACACGTGTGAACAAGCAAGCATGTTGATTTCAACATTGCACCGAAGCCTAAACATCAGCGGTCATCTCCCTGCTACAGAAAAACCTGCATCAATTGCAAATGCATATTCTTAAAAAAATATCCTTGAGCATATTCTTGGTCTCAGTGCAATCTGACAAGACATCGGATCTGTGATATTTTTTATTTTTATTTTTTTGACAGATCGTGCAAAGAAAAGGTAGCAGCATGCGCGATCTGCATCCGATATTCGGATCGCACTCTGCCATGCAAGTCAATGAGTTCATGCAAAACATTGCAAATTGCCTCTTCAAACAAAGAGGACTTGTACTCTATAGCGCCACCTATTGGAAGTAGCGATCCTACAAGTCACAATCAACCCTTTAACGAGTCTTGTAATATGACTTAGGATAAAAGCCAAATCTCTCCTACTTTGCACTGACGAGGACCAATAGTCCGAAACACCGTGTCTGCAAATGGAGATTCTGATTTGGCTTTTATCCTAAGTCATATTACAAGACTCGTTAAAGGGTTGATTGTGACTTGTAGGATTGCTACTTCCAATAGGTGGCGCTATAGAGTACAAGTCCTCTTTGTTTGAAGAGGCAATTTGCATATTAAAATTTCCCAGAGGAGCATTGCACGGCGAATAAGCTTCCTTACCTCGACACGCCAGAGCTGGTATGTCACTCTCCACAAGGAGAAATCTTACCTGCAAAACGTTGGACACCTGAGTGCAGTTTTTGCGGACTGACAGAATGGAGAAGATGGAGAATTTTTTTTTATTTTTTTTTTATTCCACATCCGAGAAAATTGGATCAAACTCTGATCAGAACGTGGTTGGCATAGTCGCCAGTTTCTCTCGGACACCTCGTATGGTGGTGTGACCCTATGCTAAAAGGGCAAAGAAGGCACTTGACATGTCGCCTACTGGTGGGTTATATCCAGGGGTACGGCTGAGAGGGCTGCACTTTCCAGCTTGCCTCCTTGGAGTTTGGGATGCAGTGTGTCGTTAGGGGTGACGCTGCCGTACCGTGGACACCTCTGATGCGCTCGGCAGGGTGCACCGTACACTGCTGGCGCGGACATTCCTCTCATTCCTGTGTGTTGGTGCAAGGTTATTTAGACTCCTCATATAAAGTGCAGGAATGGCCATCTGACAGGTCTGTGCTGTGACGGGTTTATTTGTCAGCACAGAGATGTAATTGTCCCCTCTCTACTTCTACTCCTCTGTCCAAATGCTAGCAGTGGTAAATAGAGGTGGCATACAGAGCGAATATTACACTTAAACCAAATAGTAAAATAGGAGGGATGAGGCTAGATGTTCTATCGGCTCTATTCACACCACTTATTTTCCCAAAAAAAAAAAAAAATTTGGGGGCTGCTTTCTATTTTTTTTGTCCTGCAGCAGTCAGAAGTTTTGGACAGGATCAGTAAAAACCCCATTTGCTGTGTTCCTTGCAATGAATGGTTTTTCTCATTGACTTTCATGAAGGAAACTGTTCCAGAGAATTGAACACTCCCCCTTGCACATCACATTTGGAGACTGGCACAAAAGAAAGGAGAAATTGTTTATTCCCTTTTTGACACAATCACTCTTCATAAAAAAAAAAAAAGACGTACAAAATGTCCATCTTCCAAATGTAGCTTACCCTGGTTACAAGGACTACAAGCTCTGCTTCCAGTGGACTCCATTGCTTAGGGCATAGTGTTTGGCAAAGTTCAAAGTGATTGTCCAATTCTTTAAAATTGGTGTCCTTCCGAATCCTTACCCCCCACCCCCCGCCCTTCTCATATATGTAAGATACAGTAGATGTCGGACTCAGTTGTTGGTTAATACACTGTTCGTCTATCTCCCTTGACTCCTTCATACACGAGATCCAGCTCCTTTGTTCTCTGAGAGAGCTGCTGCGTTTTCGTGCGGTCACCGCACACGTCAGATCGCCGCCTGCGGACCTATCCGCATACAACGCATGTCCTTACATACCCAATGTTAAAGATAGGGACGCATGAGGAAGTGGGCCGCCATCCGCAGCCCTCCTGAACGCAAATGTGAAACCAGCCTTAGCTATTTGTTTTTCTTTTATTTGTGGCAGACCCGGTTTTTGCTTATTGGATTCAGTTTCCACAGATTTCAGTGCTAAAAAAATGGATCCAGCTGAGATCAGTTGTTTAGTCCTTTTTTTTTTAAGTTGTGTCTGCACAACTTCTTTGCAAACGGATTGCTGCTGGATCACTACTGAGCATGTGAACACAGCCTAAGAAAACCATTTCTCAGTTGTTTTTTTTTTTCGTTTTTTTTTTTTGGGTGGTCAGCTAAGATTTTACTTTATATATCAGGTCAAAGTAAAAGATACAGAGCTCTTCTACTCAAGTTAATGGCTCAGAATTGTCAGTAATGTATACGGTACATTTATTGCGACTCGCTGTTATTGGCCAGTTTGACCTCTGACGTCTCTGCCACTATTGGAATTTCTATCCTGCATAAATACATGGTATCCACAATTCTGCATGATTTGTGCATAGATTGCTTTTAATAGTATTAAATGTGAAGATTAATTGTGTGATTTTTGTTTTGTTTTTTTTTCAGAACGGCGAGTCTTCCTCTGAATCCAACTTTCCATTTTCCCATGTTGAAAGACAAGGATATCTGGAGGACCAGGCAGCGCGCAGGTCTCTTCCTAAACATCATCTTATGACCAATGGACACTCCTCTTTACAAAGAGATGGACCAGGTTCATTCCTTTTGGATCTTCCAAACTTTCCGGATCTGTCCAAGGCTGATGTTGATGGACAAAATCCAAATATTCAGGTAAATGGCAGATGTTCGAAGTTTAGGCACAGTGCACCATAGTGGCACAGGATTCATCATCATTCCACAGGCGGAAGCTTCTTTATAATCCCAGAGCATTTTCCTACAGTCTAAATCACCTTATGTTATATAATAAAGAAATATTCTTGTATCCTGATGTCTTAAAGGGAATCTGGCAACAGCTTTTTGCCACGTAATCTGAGAGCAGCATGATAGAGACCTTGATTCTAGCAATGTGTCACTTACTCGGCTGGTGCTGTAGTTTTGATAATCTCATACTGAAAACTGATTTTATCACTAGAGGACTAGAAAACCTGCTGCCATGTAGTCCTCTATATTTTGTAATCCCGCCTCCACTACTGATTGGCAGCTTTCTGCCTATGCACAGCGTACCCTGGAAGCTGCCTATCAGTCCGGTGGGCGGGGTTATACAGAGCTCAGCATTCAGAGAACTGGTAAATCTGCAGCAGATAAAATGGTGATTTTTAAAAAAAAATAAAATACAGCACACAGCGTCGCAAGTGATACAATGCTGAAATCAGGGTCTCTGCACCTATATCATGCATGCTGATGGTGCAGTAAAAACCTGGTGACAGATTCCCTTTAAAACCAAACCTTTAAGTGGATTGCCCAAAAAAGCTGTTGGCTCCACTGTAATGTTTTTGTAACTTTATGATTAGTGATGAGTGAACGTGTTCTTGTTTTCCAGTAATGTCCGTCCTTCTCTTTCCTGATTGAAAGTTTTGGCTTTTTGAGAGCCAGATAAATGGGACCAGTAGTCGGTAGGAAAGTGCACCAGACTGCAAGGTCTCGCCAAAGGGGCACTGAGCACCGGTGTGTGGTTTGAACAGTCATTTTTGTGCTGACACCCTCACTTTAAGGCCGGTGTCCCACTTGCAACTGCAATGTGAGAAACTCTCCTCAATACCCGACACTGGTGCCGGCACTCAGGACCAGAGTGTGCGGCTGCATGTATTTCTATGCAGCTGAACGCTCCGGTCCTGAGTACTGGTGGCACTGCCGGGTATTGAGGCAAGAGACTCGTGCGAGTGTCTCACATTGCAGTTGCAAGTGGGACACCGGCCTTAGAAGGGCTGCAGTACTAATTACCGGTAGCTCGTTTGCTCATTTTCATATTTTTGCTCTTTAGTTTTTTTTTTTTTTTTTTTTTTATATACCCTCTGCAAAGCAGCTGTCTTGAAGTATTGTTGTGCAATATGAGCTCTGTATGTTCTCAGCATCCAGGAGGGTCTTGGCAGTTCCTCCCCCCATAGTTCTAATGTGACATATGGGCCGTTTTAGCAATAATCTAACAATAAATCTATCTTTTGATCCAGTGCAGACTGTGGATAGCTCCTTTGGTTCCCTTTTGTGTAATGTGCCAAATTGCGTGAGGAGACTTGTTGGAGGAGACGAATACAATTAATTGATTGCGCGGTATGTGTTGGCAGCGTGAAGCATGGACTGTATTTTCTTCCGTTGGGTCTCTGTCGTTGTGCTGACCTAGCTTTGCCATTTCATGAATACTAGACAGACTGCATGTTTACATGTGCTGACGTTGGTAGCAGATCGTTTTGTGATCTGTATGGGATACTAGTTACAACAGCTGTCTTGAGTCTGGTGATACATTACATGCTGCAGAATGGTGACTACATGGAGGAGAGTTGACGTAAAATGTCTACACTAGACATGGAGCAGTCTCATTTCTTATCTTGTTTGCAGTTGTATAAATGAGCCGCTGGAGATCCTGAATTTGTAACAGCTGTTGTGGGATTGTGGAGTACATTTGCAAAGAACCGCTAGCTTTTTGAGTCCATACAGTGGAACTTTGTCTTCATGTGGCTGGTTACTGCCACTCTTTGCAGCCATGTGCGTATTTGTCTCTGAAATATTATGTAAGGAGGGTCAAGGTTTAACCCTTTAAATGTCTGCGTTGCTGCTACATGTATTTATCTATGT